>FIZR01022720.1:0-57983 GCA_900060175.1 Ferrisia virgata
ACAACAATAGCCACGTTTACACAATGAACCTGTTCTGGGATAACCTGCGTATATTACAACCCTCGCACATCAATGTACTAATGTGTTGATGAAATGTATGTTTATGTTGATCGATAGAATTTTTTCTGCAGATTACGATTTTGTATTTGTATTTATATTGTGGTGTGTTTCAAGCTGAGCAATAAGCGTTTGAAGTAAGTACTTTTCCTACACTTATTTGTTACATCACGTAGACTTATAAAAAAAAGCACAGGTTCGGGCAAGAAAACTTCTGCGCACATTTCTTCCTTGGAGTATGTATTTTGACCCACAAGTTTCACTTTTTGCTTCAAGGCTCCCCCTGTCCAAAAATCTTGATCGAACTCCGAAAAATTGAAATTTGCAGATTGTGTCATCAGATCCATTTATTTCGATTCTATGAAAGACTCAAACGCGTAATAGATCTGAAATCTCTGCAGAAATTCGAGGTTTACTCCTAGAAACAGATTCTGACTCAGGAAATGATTCTAACAAGGAGAACTCTGCTGAAGAGTTGGCAGAACATATGAAAGCATTAGATTAAATTATCTAAAATCGAAAAATTTTACAATTAATATTTCCAAAATACAAGATTGTTGTACATTTCATAGATAATCTACATGTCTTCACCCCCCCTGACTAGTCCCATTGGTGTTTTCAGTAAAATGGACTTTGGAAACGTATTCATTCGACTTAAAATCATATATTTTGATACTTCACATAAACTTCTTAAAAATTTTTGGGTTTGACCTCTCCCCACTAAGGGCATTTATTTCAGGGTTTTGGTAAAATGAGCTTAAAATTCATATTTGAAGGGATCAAAAACATATAATTTGATACCTCTTTCATTAGTTTGAAAATTTTAGAGTTTTGCCTCTTCCCCCCCCCCCCCGTACCTTTGGAGTTTACAGTCGAAATGACTACAAAATAGAATCAGCGCCTTGAAAACCCCTCATACTCCGAATTTCAAAATTTTGGCCACCTAGAATTTCTGAGGGATCACTGTGGGTTGGTGTTCAATTTTCTCCATTTTTCAGATTAATTTTACATCCAACTATCCCAGAAATTGAATTGCTACAGGGCTGAAATAAGGGCATGCAGATTAATAGTAAAGAACTTGATTGTACTTTAAATGATGGTTTCAACTATCCACTTCAAGATTTCGTTGTCTATAAAAAATATTATTACTAAGATTATAATTTCAGATAGGAAAAAAATGTAGAGAGATAATTTTTTTATTTTTAAAGCAGATATTTAGTAACTTAGTGGTTTACAATACATGAATTCGTCATTCATTCTCCGAAGGAGAAAATTGAATCATTTTTAATCATAGTGATTATACTTCGTATAGGTTATTAATCTAGGAATTTACGTATGAAATTTTTTTCGAACATCACTTCAAACTAGTTCTTAAAATACTGGCTCCAGCGAAGGTATAAGACGTTGATGAATATCATACTCGATGTTGTTTATGTTGTTAGGTCGATAGTAAAATAGTAACCAAA
Organism: Ferrisia virgata; assembly: GCA_900060175.1. Classification (NCBI taxonomy): domain Eukaryota; kingdom Metazoa; phylum Arthropoda; class Insecta; order Hemiptera; family Pseudococcidae; genus Ferrisia; species Ferrisia virgata. The sequence goes on from FIZR01022720.1 coordinate 1,524, forward strand.
CCGAGACGAAGAATCACGAAGAAAATTTGAAGTTCTAGACTTTTCAATAGAGCACTTTTTGAGGAGAGTAAACCATTACGGAGCCTATATAATCAATAGGGCTTTACTTTTTGTACATCTAATTTCCATGATGCTAATTTGGCCAATTGCGAAAAAAAGATGTATATTTTCATCAGAAATGCTTACCAAACTGAAATATATATACTTTTTTTCATTTTTCATAAGAGGTAGAATAAACTCAATTGATATGTTTAAAATAGTCCTCTACGAAAATTAATATATTTTTTTGTAGTAGAAAGCAAATCGTGTGTTATCTTTTTACTCATTGATCAATGTTTCGGTAGTGCAAAATATACTGATGTCTGTTTATTCAAAGGTGTACTATGCTTATTTCCAAGTATTAAGGCCAAACTATGCTCTGGATCCAACTAAGATAATGTGACACTTTGGTATACACTCCTGGATTCTCGTTATCTCCGCAAATGCTAGGACCAAATGAAGTGATCCCAACTATCTTCCACATACAAGAATGGTTTTCTATCAGTGTTTGTAACGGGCCTCCAGAGTCACCCTTTATATGTAAAAAGTATGAAAAAAACGTTATATTTTATAGTAGCATCGCACTGCACACTTTTTTGGAATTACTTACTTGGCATGTATCTTTGCCATCAACCAAATCTCCCGCACATATCATAGTGTTTGCATCATAACCGTGGTCTAGACGAGTATTAGTAGCTGTTTCAAATGTATTTTTGCATTTTTGGTGACTAACAATTGAAATAGTTGCTTTACGTAACTTATTGCTGGTTCGATCAGCTGCCAATGATACGTTAAATATTAATAAGATTCAAATTGTACTGAATGAGAATAAAAAGTACTGCAATATCGTGTACCAGTGCCTGTTCTTCCCCAACCGCTGATGCCAGCTTTGGAATCTGTTTTTAGAGCAGCGAGTGAGGTTTCCAAGCAAGCAGGCCTAACATATGGTCCCATTTCAACAGTAGCGTTTAATTCGAAAAGAGATATATCGTTGTATAAATTCGGTGGTTTGTAATCCGGATGATCGTGCACTTTGATTATTCTATAAACCTTAGGTTTGGCGTCATCTTTCACGCTTTTTATGTCCAGATCACCTAATAAAGCCCATACTGGTGCTCCACTAAAAATCAAAATACGATTAGAAAAATCTTATCTCAATGTAAACCGTACGTATTTGTTGAGATTTAAGAATTTCAACGCACTTTGGCGCATTTTTACCGCAATGAGCGGCGCTCAAAATAAATTTTTCGCTTATTAAAGAACCACCACAGCCCCAAGTGACGTCGTTGTAGTTCGTGCCATATCCGATCAGAGCCTACGTTCAAAAGTTAGCTGATTAGTCATTCAGTACATTTTAGATTTTACATGTTAACTATGATAAGAAAAAGTTAATTCAGCGACAGGGTTTGAACCTTTGAACTCGTAATTAATCTGTGCGTTTCCAAATTAAAATATAATCCCATTGCAGGCCCATGTACGGGTGGGGAGGGGGCTAGTGGTCAAAACCTCTGCCGTAAATAGAAAAAAATGCGAATTTTCCTTAAAAATTTGCTTATTGAGTTCAACAAATTGCAAAAATTATTCAAGTATTTCTATATATTATATGCAGTTTTTGATGATTAAAAATTCAATTTTTTTCAAAAATTTTCGCCCTCGCTTCGCTCCGTTACGTGCATTTCTTTCTACACAATATCAGATTTCAGAATTTGTGAGCACTGAAAATTGAAATTCAGCTCTCAAACCCTCTCCTTGGACTGATCCTGCGTATAGACCTGTTCTAGTTAATTGCGACCCAACAGGGATCCACCTGAGGGATGGGAAGGCATAGAACTATAGATCTCTCCACATTACGTAAAAATGCCAAAAATATACGACATAGCGTCTCCGTTCAAGGCCCTTTGGGGTTCGAGTGTATTAAAATGAACTTTCAGAATAATTCAGGGCAATTTTAAACCAATATTACCATTTGAAGGGAAGCTGTCGCTTGAATTTCGGTCATTTTCGCTCTATTTTAAGGGAGCGGTACCTGCACGTTTTCTTGGACCCCTTTTGGGTCACGATTTGCTACGATTACTTTAATTATGGTTATATAAAATTTTTTTAGGAATTTTGGAAAAAAAAATTCAAAAACTTTTCAAAATGGTCCACCCTAGTAATGAGTTATTGGGGGAGGAGCTACAGCGAATAAAAACATGACACATTCAATAAAATTTTTCGTTACGTTTTTTAGTTATCTGCGAAGTTTGTTTAAAACCAATTTATCAAATTTTTCGTTGCATATGATCGTCGCCCCAGGTACAACTTTTTTAACAAGACCCTTCTCCCTTCCTCTCAAAAGGCTCTTGAGAAAATGGATTGGTTTTACGTTTTCCTAATTTTACATGGTATTAGAAGGTACTATGCCAAGAAAATAAGTTATTGATGCTCTGCATCTTTTGTTAGAATTTTTTTTTCGTAAGTACCCATGTTATTTGAGAAGTTTTTGCTTTACTTGAATTTAATTTGAGTTTGGGTTGTGTTTGAGCTAAATTACCATTACATGCAGTATTCTTGTTGGTGTAAAGCTAAAGGATTATTTCTCGTACAGGTACATCTAGGACCTTAACAAAATGTACATACCGAATTTCAAATTCCTTGCTCAATTTGGTGGGGAGATGGGGAAGGAACAGCCCATTTTCAAGGTCAAAAAGGAGGAACCCCCTTTCTTATCTCTCCTCCTAATTGACTTAAGAGGTTGAGTTTTGGATATGTTACACAACTTTTGATTCTCTATCAATTGGCTTGAATGTGGGCAATTTTTGGGTTTTCAACCCCTCAGCACCCCCTCCCCTAAATTGGAGCATAACTGAATTTTGGCCAAAGTTCATCCTCTACTCATATATATGTAATCCGCTGCCAAACTGAGCCAATTGACCAAATTGGAGCGATTTTGGTCAGTATTTTGTGCCCACAATAGTGCGTTCTTTAGTACGCCGTTTTTGAATATAGATAAATTTAAGCATAGTTAATAAAGATTGTATGAAAAAGTTTAAATGATTAATTTTATATTTTACATAAATTAGCTTTGCTTACCATGTGAGGATACTCTTTTGGTTCAGCAGGGGTCCCTTTGACAACTAATTCGCTGTGGTTAACGCAATCTGTCACATTATACCAATATCCTTGTCGACCTGGTAGTTGAGGATCACCCCATTTTCGTACCAAAGAATGGCTTTCATATTGCCTACAATCTATGCAGAAAAACTGAGTTGAAATGTCGGTTTGTTACCAAACGATGCGATGCATAAACGTTCAGCTACACCCAGCTCAGCACTTACAGTCTAAAGCTACTGCTGTAGCATTTCTGGAACTAAGCGGTGGCTTTTTCGTGACTACGAAAGTACCTTTCTGGCTCAAATCGGACGTTTTCTATGAAACGAAAGATGAAGATTTTTAGATACATGATAAGTATATTTCGAATTTATTAGATTCATTAAAATTTCCAACTCATCTCGATACTTCTTTTTTAAGGAGCTGTTGATGAACGGTGGAAATGAAAATTTTTGCAACTTTTACCTGAGTTGTCGATGAAGTTGTGTATGTTGTTGGATTTCCCGTGTTGCAGCAAATTTTTGCGTTGCCATTTTGAAAACCGCATAGTATAGCTCTTTTTTGCTGAACAAGCTCATTTCCATTAGGGCAGTTGGGAAATACCGTGCACGTTTGTCCATATTTACTGCAACTGTCTTTGAGCTGTGCTGCAAATCGTATATTGTATATCACGTAATTTATCGTGTCGAATTATGTAATAAGTACGTTATAAAAAGATGATGGTATTTACTTGACTGCTGACAGCTATAAAATTGAACGAATAACAAAATATAAAATATTGAAATTAACGAACAGCCTGTTCGAGATGCAATTTGTCTTATCAACATGCTGAGCAATTTTTATAATTCTACTGTTTACTTCATGAGAAAAAACATACCGAAAATCGTACTTCAATTAAACTAAAATTTTAAGAAAAAAATACGAGTGTGTGCCAAATTCCGAATCATATTCGAATACTAATACTGAGCATGTTATAAGACAACGTTAATTCGTACCCTGCAAGTATACAAGGTATTCGTAAAAATATTACGTGGTGGGAGAATTCGTGTATGTACACTGAAGTTCACGTGCGTCAATCGTACATGATCGTCAACAAGATATGTACCAAAAGTGATGAGATTTGCGGATGAAAGTTCTCTCGAATAAAGCATTAAAAATTGTATTTGTGTGCATATTAATCTTACGCATGCACTGGTGATTTTTGTGTAATTGGCCATAATTATTTTTAAAAATCCAACGATGAACTACGTCATTATTTTTACATTTCGTTTAGAGGAACTTGTAGCGTTACCATTTTGCAATTTTTTTTTTTTTTTTTTTACTAGTGAACGAGTGTAAAATGTGGAGATTGCGTGCTAAAAAATCCTCGAAAGATTAAATACCTTACCGTGTGTTTTACTTTCAAATACTTACCCACGAATGTACAGAATTTACTTTTCTTAGTGACGAATAACGAACAAACACCACTATTATCAACTTGTTTTTAAGAATAGAATTCGTAATTCTACAATTTTAACGTATATATTTCATTTTTATGTCATTTGTAGATGTAAAAATTATTTTGCGGTTTGCCAAATAGCTATATGTACTTCGTGTACGTTTATTTATTAAGAACTGGTTTTTGAACTTGGCTCCGAAGTGTTGAACGCCCATGGGTATTGTATAAGCTTGCAACCTATGTTTAGCTTTTTTTTTTCTTTTTGTAAAACTGTTTTTCTCTCTTGTTTTTCTATTCAACACCCATTCGTTTCATTTCTTTCCCAATGGTTTGTAAATTGTTATTTGCTATTTTGGTGTTTTTTATGTACGAGTTTTTTGTTTAGATTACTGAGTAGAAGCGAGAAGCGTAGACAGATTAATGCTGCAAAAAACATCAACGAGATATAGCGTTTCTGACTTTGAAAAATGTTTGAATTTTGAATTGGCAAAGAAAATTTACTGATTGAAGGATAGTGTGGGATATTGCCATGAACTCGATTTTTTCACATTATCTTCGAAAATATAAAGTTTATGAGATATTATTGTAGAGTTGAAATTAAAACTACCAGATCTGTATTCATTTTGTGGTTGTTTTCAACTCTAATTTCTAATTTGAAATAAACGGTTCTGAGGTCTTTTATAGGTACTTGATTTATGCGAGTAACAATTTGAAAAGTATGGTAAGGATTGTAAATGTCTACATTTCCTTATTATTTCGTTCCAGAATGAACTTGCAAAAGATAGCTTTCACTTCTCTTTCATTTTCTACCGGCTCATTCCATATCAAAACGATCCGAAAAGTAAATAAGCTCCCCTCAGTGTTCTAGTGAAGGAACCACCGTCATTTCGGTCGTAACCCTTCAATGGGATTTAGAAGGGAATGACCCTTATAATTTTCGATCAATCGCGATTTTTTGTTAAACAGCTCAACTCTGAAGGCTCGTATTTCAAGATAGGTCTGACTTAGGATAAATCTGTTTGCGCGGTTTTATTCGTAATTCAACGAAGATTCAAAATTGATGCTCATGAATACAACTTCTTATGCTAGTTTGAACTAATTAATTTTCAAAATGAGCTCTAAACACCTCTGAGAGGCACAGTGGTTCTCAGTTTTGGTCAAAATAAAAAAAAAAAGTAAAAATGAAGTGACATATTGATTCCTACTAATTTGGCTTATTTTTTGATCTCATCCTTCTAAGCGCCCCCTTCAGCCCCCTCAATATGATCAAAATTCTGCAAAATGGATCGAATATCTACGTATTATTTACTTACTTTCTTGTTCCGACTACCTGGTGCTCTAAACTGACTTTCAAATCACCAAAAATTTGAAAAATAAGAGTATAGAAAAGTTGGATTGAAAAAGTAAGCCAATATTCAAACTCTGCGTCCTCAAATTAGTAAAAATCGATGTGCCACTTCATGAGATCCCATTTTGAAAATTATTTGGTTGAAACTATTTTGAATTCGTTTATAAAGGTAAGATCTGTTGCATAGAGAACAGTATAGGAAAGAAAAGCGAAGCCAAGGTCACAAAATGATCCAGATTTTTCTCAATCAGTGGTAGACGAATAGGTAGACATTGGGGTGTGAAACCCCGCAGAAAGCACATCTAGGATGCGTACTTAATTTTCTAACCAAATTACAACCCGGACAGAATCGAAAGATCTTAGTTTAATAAGAAAGGAAAATGTGGGTAGAATAAAACCGACCAAAAAACTACATTTTCGAGGGTTGTGAGAGGGTGCAATGAAGTTGAAAAAACGAGAAAATCACAAGGAACAGCTACAGTTTCTAATAATGTAGATACCAAATTTCAACTTCCAAGCTGAATTTGGAGGGGGGAGGTTATGCGAGGAACAAACACAAAAAATAGGAAAAAACGATAAATAACCACATTTTTAGGGCTGCGGGGGGGGGGCGAAATGGGGATGAAAAGTCGAGAACTCTAAAAGTAATATCTAGAGTCCTTACTAAATGTGCATACCAAATTTCCACGTCCTAACTCTACTTGGAGGGGAGTTATTCGAAAATCAAATTCAAAAAAGAAAAAACGACCAAAAAAACCACATTTTCGAAGCTACGAGGGGAGGGGGAGACAATGAGGCTGAACGGTCGAGTGCTCCAAAAGGCATATCTAGGATCTCTACTAAATATACGTGCCAAATTTCAACTCCCTAGCTTAATTTGGAGGGGAGTTATACGAGGAACAAGCTCAAAAATGAGAAAAACCAACCAAAAACCCACATTTTTGAGGCTGTGAGGGAATGCGATGGAGCTGAAAGGTCAGGCCTCCAAAAGACACATTTAGTGCCACTACTAAATGTACATACCAAATTTCACCTTCCAAGCTCAATTCGGAGGGAAGGCATGGGAGGAACAGCCCTTTTTCAAGCTCAAAAAGGGAGGAAACCCTCATATCTCCTCTCCTAATTGACCTAGGAGGTTGATTTTTGGGTACGTAATACAACATTGGATTCTCTATCTATTGATTCAAACAGGAACAATTTTTGCGTTCCGGGCCCTTCAGCACCATATGCATCTAATATACCGCCAAAATGAGGGGATTAATCGAGTTGAAGCAATTTTGGTCAGTATCAAGCAGAGTAAACGATTCTAATGTTCGGGGGAAAAAATAAGGAACATCTAACATGGCCAAAAATGGTTTCAATCGTTTTGTAGGACCTCCATAACGGATTTCGTTGATATTCATTCCCTCCCCCCAGATTTGGTCGTAGATCGACGGAGTGTAATAGCCTGAAACACCAAGATGGAAATTTCCTACTCTAGGGGTAAGGGGATTATGGTTCAGAGTTCCGCTTGTTTTTCCTAGTAGAAGCGCTGTTCACTAATTATAGCTCGACGATCATTGGTCAGAACTATCAGAAGTAGTCGGAAGCTATTCTTTATCTAGATAGAAATATTAAAGAATCTACGTCTCATATGTGTCTGAGATTTTAACCAATCATAGTTGTGAACAAGTTGAACAGGAATTAGTAAACAGAGCTCCTAACATAGAAGTCTTGAGCTACTCTGGGCAAAAAATTCCAGTAATCCCCTTATCGCTGTATTCGCTGATTTTCATCTTGGTGTTTCAGTAACGAACATGAGGAGGTCTCTTTATGGTGATTTTTCTGATTTTTATGACAGTAAAAGTTGAGCCTTCATCTCAAAAGTTCAATTTTGAGCTTTTAAAATTTTTGCTATCGATTCTGAATCTCCTGTCGCTTAGCTACAAAACTGCGCAAACAGATTTATTCTAATTACAACCAATTTCAAAGCTGTTTGACGAAAAATTGGGATTGCTCGAAAATTACAAGAGAACAAGGGCTAACCTGAATCTCCCTGAAGGATTAAGTCCAAAATGACGGTGTTTCCTTCACTAGACTGTTGAGGGGAACACGCAAAAACATTTTGAACAAAATTGGAAGACCAGAGTTACTTTTTGGGTCGTTTTGATATGGAATGAGCCTCCTTCAGCAGCGCTTAGAATGAATTTTTCACTTATTAAAGAGCCTCCATATCCCCATTCAACATCTTCGTATGTTTTCCCATATCTAATGAGGGCCTGCATTCAACGATCAGTAGTTGATGTTTGGATTTCAGATTTCAGGTTTTATTTGTTGGATTCTTATAAAATTTAGTGGCAGGGCATGGAAAGCTAAACTTATACTTCTGCATTTATTGTGTATTAATTCGTACATTTTCAAATACCTAATAGCTTACCATATGAGGATATTCTTTGGGTAATGATGGCCTTCCTCTGGCAAATAGTTTGCTAACATTGACCCAATCTGTCACATTATACCATTTTCCTTTTTGAGTTGGTAGTTGAGCATCGCTCCATTTTAGTACTACTTTATATTCTTCGAATTTCGGACAATCTTGAGTGCTTTTTGTTTCAAGTGTGATTACTTTTCATGCTTTTCATGTTAAAGAAAGTCACAAAATGTACTACTTACAATATAAAGCTACTGCCGAGGCATCATTTCTGGAATTTGTCTTCAGTTTTTGTGAAACAGAAGTGTCTGTTGAAGATATTTCAGAAGTTTTCTGTCTGGTACAAAAATATTTCTATATTTGATTGCAAGGAGTAATGGATTATTCATGCATGGATGTTTGTATGGGTAGTTTTTGAGGTGAGCTACTAATGTTTTCTGAGCTACCTCCCAGTTAAAATAACAGAAAATAATAATAAATAATTGGAATATCATGAAATAAATCAACAACTTCAAATACTGATGATGTGAAATATAACATGGAATGGAAACAAAGGCTAGTCGAAGAATAACAGATTTTTTGTAACTATGAACTAGTATTATATAGTGCAAATGAAGCTTGTGACAGCTTCATTAGACTATGTACTGCACAGTTGACAAAATAATGCAGACATATTGGAAGATCTGAGGTATAACCTATCATGAAAGTAATAAATGAAAAGGCCAATCAAACAATAACAAATTCTTGCAATGCTGCACAATCTTCATCAGGCTATTTAAAGCACAGTTGGCAAAAAAAACTGGAGTACAACCAATCATAAAAAGAGTAAACCATTGGAAAACATGGTGAGAACTTTGAAACGAATGTCTGAGTAGAGATCGCCCCTGAAAATAAGCGAATACACCCTCGAGAAAAAACACAAAAAGACTTATTAAAGTGTTGGTGAATGAACTCTTGTCAGCAGCAAATTCTTCTCATAACCAGGCGAGCTGTAAATCTAATGAGAAAACTTCAGTGATGCTGATGAGCTACTTCAGCAATATTTTGGAAATCTTCCTTATTTTATTTGGGTCCTAAAACTAATTTCATTCAAATATACTACAATCTGTATTGATCTGTGCAGATCTGTGTTATGGTAGTGGAGCAGCGGAGATAAGGAAGTTTAAATTTCTCATATGATTACACACATGAAAGCCTTTGTCTTTAGTAGCATGAGCAGTACTTTATGTTTGATCCCTTTACACAAATGACAAAGATGAGGGTAGTATCAGAATTACAGAAATTCTAGTATTAATGTAACCTATAGTTCTCATAGAGTTTATGCTTAGTTTTTTTTATTTCATGTAGAAACATAATTATGATAACAATCGGCAATTATATTAATAAAATAAAAAAATGTACAATGATATCATTCATTTGTATCACATAGTTGATAAATTTTACTTCTATAATCGTGTAATACGCAATTCTTAATGCTAGGTAATTTACTATCATCAAGGCCAAACTATGTTCTGGATCCAATCTAGGTAAAATGCCACTTTGGTATAGACTCCTGGATTTTCATAATTTCCACAAATACGAGGGCCAAAAGATGTGACTCCTACTACATTCCACATACAAACGTGTCCTTCTGTTAACATTTGTAATGGACCTCCAGAGTCGCCCTTAAATTGGTATGAAAAATGAATAAAACCTTTATTGTGTATAATAAATTCTATGAAGTAATATTAGCAAGTAGTGTGCTATGTATGATTTACCTGACATGTGTCATTGCCATTTACTATATCTCCCGCACATATCATTGTATTCGCATCGTAACCATGGTCAAGATATTCCTTATTTAATTCATTATATGATATGCTACAGTTTTTATCGCTGGCTATTGAAATAGTTGTTTTTAATAATTTATTACTAGTTCGGCTTGCTGAGAAGGGAGACATTGAAAAATTAACCAATTCGAATACTTGACTGAATTAATATTAGTATTCTATACCTGAAGATGTTCTTCCCCAACCACTAACGCTGACTTTGGTATCAATTGGTAGATCCTGAGTTGATGTGTCCAGACAAGCTGGTCTGACATATGGTCCCATTTCCACTGTCGTATTTAATTCAAAAAGCGATATATCGTTGTACAAAGACGTTGATTTGTAATCTGGATGATCGTAAATTTTCACTATTTTATAAACTGCTGGTCGAGCATCGTCTTTATCGCTGCTAATATCAAGGTCGCCTAATAACACCCATCGTGGTGCACCACTGTAAGTAAAAATGAAATAAAGTTCCAATTTTTATGTAGGTACAATTTGTCGAGTAAATGTATCAACATACAGTGAAGAAGTTGTACCGCAATGAGCGGCGCTTAGAATGAATTTTTCACTTATTAAAGAACCTCCGCAATTCCAAATAACATCTTTGTACTCATTGCTGTATCCGATGAGAGCCTGCGTATAATCAAATGTTTGTTCGCTGATCAATTTGAGAAGCTAATGTGTTTTGTGCTGTGTATGTAAAAATACATATGATATGTCTTAAGTTTACCATATGAGGGTATTCTTTGGCTTTAGTAAGAGCTCCTCCTACAACCAACTGTTGTATATTAACACAATCTTTTTTCTTGTACCAGAATCCTTTTCGACCAGGTAGTTGACTTTCGTGAAATAGCAGTACGTTCGAATAATTTTCGTACTTTCTGCAATCTAGGTGAGAAAAATGATCAAAAACGTAAATGCTTTTACTGTCGAATGTATATAGTTGTATTACTCACTTTACAGTACACTATTAACTAAGAATTGCTTGTAGTGAGACACTTACAATCTAGAGCCACTGCTGTTGCATTTTTAGAGCTTGATGATTTTTTTGAGATGAAAGTGCCTTTGATGTGGATATCAGATGTTTCCTAAATATTGAAAAAAAAAATTGTTTAATTAAAACTTCTTAGAATATTAAATTAAGTATATGTAGGTGAGTTGTTAGCATTTTCAAGACCTCCCCACCTCCTCTTCAATCAATTTGATTTACTTTTTTTATGAAGTTTGAAATTAACAATTTTTTATTCAAAGTTTTAGCTTCAAAACATCGAAATAAATTAAGTATATACTACGAAAGTAAGGCTAATCCAGTGTACAGTGTGTTCCATGTTAGTAAAACAGGCTTCATATTACAACTAGTACAGCTTTGGTTGAACTTGAGTGCATTGAATTGCATATGCCAACAGTTTCAGGGGCTAAATCATGTTGATTTGAAATTTTCAAATCTAAAAAAGAACAGGGATGCATAGTTTCATAGTTTCTACAGAAATTTTACACATAATATGGTATTGTGTTACTTGTAAAAAAATTAACCACGTGGAATTATATATTTAAATTTAAAAAGTTGTTCCCCAATTTTTAGAAAAAAAATTTCCGCAAAAAATTTACTTAAATAAATTTATGCTTTATTGAAAAAAATTTTCTCAAAAAGAAGCGACAAAATTTGGCTCAAGTCATTTTTTTTAGTTTTTAAAGATGGGTGAGAAAACTCTAAAAAATGGTGCAATAGTAGTAAAGATTTCTCCTAAAAATTTCTCAAACACTAATAAAAATTTTTATTTATGACATACTTTTTGAAGGGGAGGGGTGCTTAACCTCCAAAAAATTATGAAAAAAGTCATACCTAGTCCAGCTTTTTGTTTAGATTTAGTCCTGAAAACGTTTATCACAAATTTTTTGATAATCAAAACATACGGTCCACATAACCTAGTCCCAGCAACAATTAAGATATGCAAACTATTTCATATGAATTGCACTAAGGTTGCAGAGCTAATATGATGAAGGTACTATTGAAACGAAACACCTTGTATATTAGGTACTTGGGATATCTACATACATTCAAGTGATGTGGAGAATTGACAGCCACCATGACTAGTTCGAGTTTTTTCCCCCTATGCTTCAAATGAAATAAAAGAACACCCAGGAAAATGTTGCTAAATTTTTGAATTCTATTTTTGATCGAATTTTTTGACTGAAACATTATCTGTTTAATTTCGAAATCTCAATATTGTATCGTTCAGGTGTTGATGAACTAAAAATATAAATGGCCAATTGTTTTTACCTGTGGTGTTGATAAACTTGCGCTCGTTGTTGTACTTGTGGTTGTATCTGGAGTTGTCTTATTGCAGCATATTTTCACATTGTCATTATCATAGCCGCATGGAACAGCTTTTCTTTGCTTAACAAGCTTACCGGCATTGGGGCAGTTGAAAAATGGTGTGCATATTTGTCCACTTTTACTACACTCGTCTTTGAATTGTGATGGGTCTACTGCAAGGTAGAATGTTGGTATGTGTAGTAAACAATTTTTTTTCGAATATGAAGTGATATAAACCATTTTAAAATATTTTACTGTATTACCTATATTTCAAAAAAAATCAATTCTCATATTTAATGTAATCTTTATTCAGATTATATTTACCTGGCCGATGGCTGCTGTATAACTGAACAAATAATAAAACATGAAATAACATTATAAAATAACGATCATATAATGAAATTTGTCTTATCAACATGATAAAAGTTTTATAATTAATTACACTGTATTGTATTTAAGTCAAAATACAAAGCAAAAATCTCGTCACGATCTTTTACTTGATGAACTTGTACCAAGGTATGTAGCATATATTAGATATGTACTGAAATTGCGTGCGATAACGCGGAGCATGAATTGGTACCCTGCAAGTTTATGTTCAAGGTATCCATAGAAAGGTCAGACATATGGTGGGAGAATTTTTACATGAATTGAATGAACTGAAATTTATGTGTCTAATGCTCTAAAGATGGTAGTATGCCAAAAGTCTTCGGAAAATATATCTAAAATTGAATGTGTTCTGTACCCATTGGTAATGTTTATATGTACTTGGAAAGGTTTATGAAGCTGTGGAGTATTAATGATATATAAAACTTACCAATGAATTTTAAACATCAGTCAGTCGATGATATTAATCATTCGTCTTATTTCCCACTTTAATTTTCAATTTTGCCAATTGGTTGTATCTTTTTATCAATGAAATGAAAATTGTAGGTAAAGATTGAGTGAAAGAAAAAAATTCTAAAAAATTATCACTAACATTTTATTTTTGAATACTTACGTATCAAGGTACTTTTCTTAGAAGACAATGATGATCTAATACTGTTTTGAAAAACCCGTTTTCGAGAAATAAAACATTTTACGCTATTTGAAAGCATAAAAATTATATGCGGAGGAGAAAATAATTACATTGCTTGCATATTGATTAAGAACTGGTTTCTATACATCTGATGTAATGTACGTATTAAACGCCCGTGAGTTTCGTTGACTGGAAATTTATGATTTTTTGTATCCAAAAAAAATTTTTTAAGAGATGTATTTTCATTTATTGTGACTTGGGTTTTTCCCTAAAGTTCCTCTTATTATTGACTGTAGTTTCATCTTTTTTAATATATGGAAGTAATTTTTTTTAGAATGCGCTAATTTCCAAATATCTATGGTTATAAATGAATCAGCTGTTGCTAGTAATTAACAGAAATCCTCTTCAATGTTGTAGAGCCAATGTCTATATCCTGACTAAAAACTAGGGCAAGGCCATTGAATCCAGCCATGTTACTATTACCTTATCTATTTCTGGTTCTCTCTCCAGTCAATAGTTTTTCATTTTATTAGATGAAATTATTGGTAGCTGTCCACGTAATTTATACCTATTTTAGAATACATTATTCTATTCTTGGATAGAATAAAGTAAAAGATACAATTCCACGAATAATACTCTCCTGGTACAAAAATATTTTAAATGTATGATAATCATGAAGATGAAGCTTGATTCATTTCTCAAGGCCAAACAATACTCTGGATCCAATCCAAGTAATATGCTACTTTGGTATAAATCGATGGATCTTCTTTATTTCCACAAACTCCTCGTCCAAAACAGGCTATTCCAAATATATTCCACATGCAGGGTTGCTTATTTACCGGCATCTGTAAGGGACCTCCACCATCTCCCTGTTGCAAAAACAAACCAGCCAAAGATTGTATCGCAAAATACTTGCAAGCCCTGCTTCCTTTAAAAAACTGATCATCAACTTACTTCGCATGTATCTTTGCCATCTATCAAATCTCCAGCACATATCATTGTATTGGAATCGTAACTTCCTTTGTGTAAAGTAGTATCGAGATTTTTATAAAGTGCTCTGCATTGTCTATCTTTGAATACGGAGATGGTTGCTTTCAATAAATAATCGCTCCTTCGGTCGGCTGGTACAAATTAAAATTTAGCTATTGATATTGATGGTTTTTGTTGTTGAAAAGTTAGCTATATTTATTTTCAACCTGTTCCAGTTGTCCCCCAACCAGTGATACTTCCTTTGGTATTGACTGGAATGGAAGTTGATGTGTACAAACAGGCTGGTCTTATGTATGCGGTCATTTGGACAGTAGTATTCAACTCGTAGAGTGTAATATCGTTGTGGATTGATGGATAACTATAATTTGGATGGTTGTGAATTCTGATTATTTCGTAAACAGTTGGTTGTGTATCATCATTTGCCGAGTGTATGTCTAGTTCACCTAGTAAAGCCCATTTAGGTGGATCGCTGAAGTAAAAAATAAACAAGGGTCAAGGGTTGAGATTTTCACAAGGTTCTAAACCGCATAGAAAAATAAGTCAAATCATAATACTGCCTGCAATAGTTACAAATGTGAAAAACAGGTAAGAATGTACTTACTTGTTCTCTGAACCGTCTTCGATTTTACCACAGTGGGCAGCACCTAAAATGAATCTTTCACTGATTAAAGAACCTCCACAAAGCCACCTAACTTTATTATAATCGCTTCCAAAACCAATGAGGGCCTGTATTTAATGTTAAATAATCTGCATGTGATTTTATATTGTCAATGATATAAGGTCGAAGATATCTCGAATGATTTATCTACCATATGCGGATATTCCTTTGGCTGAGCTCGTATTCCTTCAGTTATTAATGTAACCACATTCACACAGTCAGTGGTATTTTGCCAAAATCCTTTTCGACCAGCCATCTGAACATCATTCCATTTCATTACGTATCGATACTTTGCATATTTTTCGCAATCTGTGCAGAATGGTTGTTCAAGAAGGATATCATATGGAAAATATACCCACAATACATTTAAATATAAACACGAATGGCTTACTCTTCGCAGCTATTTCTACAGCTGTTCCAGAACTAGGTACTTCATCCGGAGTTTGAGGTGAAAAAGTTGTTGGTTGACGAACAGGTTGAGTGACCTATATTTGTTCTATTAGTTAGTATGCTTTTATTATTATTGTTATCGAATGTTTATTTACTTGCGAAGGCTTTTCCCTAGAACGAGTAGGGACTGTGATAGGAGGAGTAGTAGTGGTTGTTGCGGTCCCAGTGCCAAATTTACGAGTGATATTTGTTTCAACTTCGTTACGCACTGCATAAATCCAGTTGACATGTTCGGCCAAATCTGTAAAAGCTGCTATTCCAGTTGATGTAGGCTGTTTCAAACTGACAATACCGTAAAGGTAATAGATATCATCTTGCTTGAATAATAAACCACCACCGCTGTCTCCTTGCAGTACACCTGGGCCTAGATTAAAAAATCATAAACTAAAAATTAAAAAGTGGTAAATTTAAGTATGTGCGAGTACTTTTGCACTTACCATCTTCAGATCCAGCACAAAACTTATCAAAGGTTATGAATTTTTTAAAGTCATCTGGAACAATATCCAAGCAACGTTGGTGACTTATAAATGGTAAATTCACCGTTGTCAGGACCTCGCTGTATTTATTGTATTCGTTCATTCCCCATCCTACAACCTTTAATATCATGAGAATTAAACGCATAGTTTGAAGATTTACATTTAATAGATGATAATTATGTATATATTTGTTTACATACTTTTCCTTCTGCACTTTCAGCAGGATATATGCCATCTCTTAGCCCTATCCACTGAATGCAAGCTGGTAATACAGTAGAGCTTATGTTGACTTTCTCTTGCAAAATTAAAATGGCTATGTCAGATTCAAAATTATTTGTTACTCCATAAAAGCCTTTTTTAGAAAAACGTATTTCTTCAATCTAAAATAACGAGTTGAATTTGATTTCATTGCATTAATTGAGCAGTTTGATCATTGTAGTTCCTATTCTTTTTTTTTTAATTTAAATTTGCATAATTCGAATCAGACCGTTTTGCTTATTTTATTTTATTTTTTTAATTTTTTTTTTTTATTTAATTTATTAAGTTTATTTATTTTTTTATTTTTCTTCAATTTGTGTATCCGTTTTACCTTGTAAGATTTTTGAATGTCGTTATCTTTTTTATTGTAATTTCTGCTGAATTTACCGGCAACTATTTCGAAATCACTTGTTTGGTTGTTGATTTTCGAACTGGATTCTTATTGAAAGCAATGTGCAGCTGAAAAAAAGTTTCATATTTCTCACATTTCATGAAAACTTTCTCTGACTACGATTAAGTGCAGTGCTGTGGTCCAGAATGGCTCAGCCTAGAGAAAAAGATGAGGAGGAGGAGTTTCACATTTCTTCTTTGTGATTGGCTGAGACCTGATTTTATTGATAAACTGTATCTACCTCCCAAAAAGCGTCGTTTCTCTAGACCTAAACTTACAAAAAAGAGAACAGTTTTGCCCTAGCGAAACGAGAGAGTGAAATTCTGAAAAAAATTTGTTTATAATAAAGAAAAAGTGCGTTTTCAGAAGAGTTGAGCAGAAAAATTGATGTAAATGTAAAAATCTCCTACATTTCTGACTTTGAGAAGAAGTGGGTCTAGTCCTCTCACATGCTACCCCTCATACCTTTTGATTACGCCACTGTACATGTAATTATGTATATCTATCTATTATGTACTTGCCTGTTAGTACTAAATATGAAGATGTGATCGTGCCTCCGCAAATCAATTCTTTGTTTTTATCATAAATCGCTACATGCCAAGGAGAATCGCCAAAAATTTCTGTAGTTCCGTACTTAGCTAATAACTTGGGATTTGTATAAGTTCTTCCACATTCTGAAAAAATGAAAATAAATAAATTTCACACATCATCGCGGGAACTTTGTAAATTTACTATGGTTCCAACATTATTTTAAAAATAATTATTCGTACCTGGGACACAAGAGAACAGTTGATTATCCCATTTTCCATCTTCATTGCATGCTATTTCCAAGTAATTTGGTGGTGTATTGTCATTATATCGATGTGCTGGCTTACATGATGGGCGTACTTTAGTTCCAGCCAATAATCCGGGGTATCCATCGCATGGTATTTTTATCCCATTTCGATTGCATTGTAGGTCAACATTCACAGGGTTCAGTTTATCGCATATTTCTAAAGAGAAAAAGGTCTGAATAATATGATTACCTGAAATTAGGGACTTGACGTTGGCTGGGACAATTGGTAAAAAAATACTGGCAAATCTTTAAAAAATTGCATGTTTGTTATATCACATAGACTTATGAAAAAAATGGTAGGTTTGGGCAAGAAAACTTTTGCGCATATTTCTTCCTTAGAGTATCTTTTTACCCACAAGATTCACTTTTTGCCCCAAGATGTCTCTGCTTGAAAAAACATTACAAATGTGTCTAAAAATTTTGACTGAACTCACAAAAATTGAAATTTGCAATTTTAGCTCAAAAAATGTCATTTTTATTTAGTCAACTTATTTTGATTTCGTTGAAATATTTACAAAGAAAAGCTGTATTTTTTATTTCAGGAATGGCTGGAGAGGTTTTAGAGGTCAAAAATCGAGATTAATTCTTTCATTTGCGGAAAAAGTCAGCTAATATCATGGCAGATATAGCAACTGCAAAAGTTATATTATTCATATATTGTATTAAGATTAATCTTCGAAGTGCATGGAAAAATTAAAAGAAATTATCCAAAATCTAAAAGTTTTGTCAAATATTTTCGAAATACATAATTATGGTAAATTTCACAGATATTCTACAAAATGTCTTCATCAACTCCCCCCCCCCCATTCCATTAGTGTTAAGCAAAATAAACTACGGGAACGTGTTCAATAGATTCAAAAACATATATTTTGACACCTCACACAAATTTTGAAAATTTCTATATTTGACCCCTCTCCCCTGAGGCTTATTTCAGATTTTTGGCAAATTAAGCTTAAAAACTGTGTTTAGAATGGTCGAAAACATGTAGTTTGATACTTGACTCATTTATTTGAAAATGTTTGAATCTCCCCCCCCCCGCCCTGTAGTCTCAATTTCAGAGTTTTGACCACCTAGAATTTCTAAAGGATTACTGTGAACCATGACTTCAAAGTCAAAACGGAGTTGGAATCAAGATCTGGAGGTTGACCTGGAGTCAATGTGGAATCGGAGTTATTGACTCTGCAATGGGAGTGAGTTTGACTCCAACTGTTGAGGGTTTTTCAGGGGGGAGGGGGTGTTGGTTGTTATCAAAATGTTGATTTCAGGTTTGGATCTATGAAAGTCAATCAGTCAAAACGTCAATCCTGATACACGCCAACTCAAACTACCATATAACAACCCCAAAAAAGTAATTTTTGTTTTCTTGAATTCTTCAAAGCATGTGAGTCACTCTGGGGTTTGCGTGTCTGAGTCAAAACGACTTCCTTTTGACTCCGAATTGGAGTCAGAAAGGAGTCTGAGTCAATTTGATAGCTTGATTCTGAAGTCAAATGGAATTTAATGTCAATGATGGCAGTTTGACTCTAGTCAAGAGTTAACTTTCTATGTCGACTCCGGGAGTCAGGTCAGAGTCAGAGTCATATGTTTGGCTGACTCATTTGCCTTGAAAAAAAGGCAATTCTTCCATTTTTAACAAATTCATTTGAAAAACTTGAAAAATTGACGTTCACTGAGGGTTATTGAAAAACTAGTTTAAATCGTTCGAATCTGATATTTATCCATGTAAGCTACTAATTTTACAACCACATGAAACTTACTGGTACATTTAGTTATTGGTGGTTTCCATTTGTTATGGCATATATAATTGCGAACATTTTCTTCTTCATCTTCATCTTTCTGTTGGTAATAACCTGGGTTACATTTGATCAATGCAGTTGTCATGTCGGGCACTAGCCCATTTACTGGTAAACAAGATTGTTTTTTATCGTCATTGCAAATGAATGTGACAGTTCTATCGATTGATTGAGCGGGCACTCGACATGAGTTACTGTATGAAAGATATTTTTATTCTACAGTTATTAGTGGGATGTAAAATAGGATCAGTAGAATGTTGAACAAATAAAATAATGATCATGTGTCCAACAATCGCATTTTATTTTTTTACTCACTTGACTGCCCGCTTAATTCGTATGGGTTCGACATTAGTTTTATTGCATATTTGAACTAATTCATCAGATCCATCGACACATTGTTTAAAGCCATCGCACTGATATTGTTTCTCCATACAAGCTCCATACTGACATCGAAATTCGCCTTCTTTACATCTTGAATTTTGAAATTAAAACAAATGAGACAAACGTATGTCTTTGCTACTTAATTTTAAAAAATTTCAAAATGTGGTTTCGAAATTGTAAGAATTTTAAATCTAATATGGAAGATACTGACATTTTATTTCGACATCGATAAGAAGTTTCATCAGAACCATCTGTACAATCTAGTATTCCATCGCAACCGAAATATGTTGGGACACATTGGCCATTTTCGCATTGAAATTCCCACCTGTGAACACAACTCGAACATATAATATGGAAGCGTTGAAATCTTGTGTAGTCATGCAAATGTCTTTTGCTCATACTTACTCTCTACAGCTACTGGAACGTTTATCTTTATGTTGCGAATTCAGCGATGAGTCCAAAACTGTAAAAGTACCAAAAACGATAGTTGCTGGTAAAATACCTGAATAATTTACTATACTTCACTTCTAAAATGGAAAAAAAATTACTGCAACTTGAAAAACGTCGAATTGCCTGAATTTTCTTATAAAACTACAGCATATAAGTTGAAAATTTTTAATCTATGTATATTTTTAACTTCCCCTTTTTACTATTTTCGAAATTGTTTTCATTTTACCGAACAGAAGCAATTTTTGATTTGGGTAGGTCAGTTTATCTACTGAACCCCAAGTGAATAGGTTATTAATAGTATTTTTTGATGCATACTGATGAAAGCTTACCTTGGATGTTGAATGAAAATACATACACCAAAAAAACACATATAACATATTTAATTTGAATAATCATTTTACAAACACCAGTTGTGTTAAAATAAATATCAGTGGTTTTTACAAATGATCAATTTCGTAAACGTGAATGTTTCCATCATGAGTTATTCGGAGTTAATAATAAAAATGTCGATTACGAGTTTAATTATTCACATCTAAAACAGATTACAGACAGCTTAATGACGCGTTAAAACACATATTATTTTTATGCGGAAAAAAAGTGGAAAGAAGCTGCTTGGTAGATAAAACTCTCTTTAATAATATCAAAGTTACATCGGAAGAGGGGTTCTTTTTGGATGATTTTGCTTGCATATAATGAAGTAGCTAACTTGTTTATCAAGTTCAGGGTAGCCAACTGTTTATTCATATTGGGTACTTGCGATATTGAAGGTTTAATTTATAGGTTGGCCTATCGTTCCTGACTGATAAAATTTTACATTGGTGGGAGAAGAGGACTTTGTTTTTATTCAAATTATCAAAGTGTGCGGTACCCATTAATCAAGGCAGCGTTGGGAGAATTACATAAACTGCGTAGGTTTGCATTTTTTTCTTAGCAAAAAAAAAAACAACATCGTCAAGCAACTCTTATTTGTGGGATTACCAAGTTTTTCTATTAATATTCAAATATTACTGGTATTTTTTCGCAAGAAAATTTATTCTACAGACAAAATGTGAAAACGTATTCTAGATGTTGATTTTACTGGTTTCTTTTTTCGATCGATAAGAAAATCGTTCAGCAAAATCTACGTACAATTGAAAAAAAAAGTATGACTTTCGAGTACGAATAAGTAAGAATTGAAAATACACTTTTCAACTGTTCGGCTGGTAATTCAAGAAAAACCATTTTAATCTGATAAGACTCTATTATGTCTGCGATTATCGATGAAAACCTGGTTATTACAGATTATTGAACCACATATATGTTGAATGAGAGGATGGTTTTTGACATGTCTGATGTTTATTAGCATCATTTGACTCAATATTGATCGAAATTTGTCAAATTTGGGTGATAGGCTTGGATTGGCGATGGATGAAGTCAAAATTCATTTGATATCAGAATTCGGGATAGTTGACGTTGAGGAGCAAGTCACAAAAATTGTTCCAGTTTCAGCTAATGGATAGGTAATTTAAAGTTTTGTTATTCATTTATCCAAAATCATTTTCTTAGGTCAATTTGGAGGGGAAATGTGGGATTTCACCCCTTTTGACCTTGAAAATAGGCTGTTTTTCCCCTATTTCCTCTCCAAATTACGCTAGGAAATTGATATTTAACAGGTAGACTGAGTAAGACATGAATTCATCAAAATGGACCAGCGTTTGTATCGAAATTAGTAGCGATACTAGTTGAATCGGAAAATTTCTGCTTAATTTGTCAATTTGTAATCAGACAATGATTTGTCAAATCGCTTCAACCCTTCTCTTGTCAACTGAATAGTGAATGCGATGAAAGTTGATGATTTATTTTTGATAACACAAGTCGCCAATCCAGTTTAATAAATCCTATTTCAACTCACTTAGGAAACAGCCAATAAACACATTCGTGAAATTGAAATTGTTGAATGGTCAATAAACACTCGCGAGATTGAAATTCCCGAGTGGGCGAAGGCGTTTTATTACGAATGTCTAGTTTCCACTTTATGAGTTGGTGGTAGAATGAAATTTTGTTTCAAGTCCTTGTCTGGTGTGTGGATATGTGTTTTTTTTTAATAGGTTCCTATCAATTACAACGCGTTTTATGTGTGGTATTTAATTTTTAATTAAATTTATAAAACCAAGAACGTTTAAATAAACAAATAAAACCACAAAAGTTTAAATAAACAAAGTCAAAATTAAAAGTTGTGCAAAGACAAGGAGAGGAGAATAACGAAGAACCGAGAACCGTGATTTAGTGATTGAAGAACAAAACAAAAACAAGAACACTGAAAGCAGTTGTATTGTGTTTGAAGAACAAGAACAACTAATTTTTCATTTCCCCCCTTTTTTTTGTGTTTCAGTTGATAATAAAGTCTTCGGTTTGTTGTAATTTAAACGCATTTTAGTGATTTTTTTTCCGAAGTCACTCTCGTTTTCAGTAAGTTTTTCATTGATCTAGAACGAGAACAGAGAACCAAACAAAACCAAATGAAGAACGAAAACAGAAAACGAGAACAAAGTTTACGAATCCTAAATAAAAATGAACCTAACAAGAACAAAACTTTTGATTTATGAGAACAATAACAAGAACGAGAACCAAAATTCACTCGTTCTTCCATCCCTTTGTAGAGATCATCATTGTAAAAATTGATTCAAAAACGTTTTTGTTTTTCTACTTTTTTAGTTTTTCTTGTTTGTTTGTTGATTTGAACTTTCTAAGTTTTGCCAATTTAATTAAAAATTATACACTACGCATAAAACGTGTTTTAATTGATAAGAACTTAAAAAAAAAACACATAATATAAGTACTTGGAAAAAATTATTCAATTTATGGATAAGATCATGATATTTTATGAGTGTTGGGTAGGTACGTATATGTATTGTGAACCCATGTCTGTTCTTCCTCAACCAGTAATACTTCCTCTGGTTCTTGCTGAAATCGTGGCTAAAGTATGTAAGCAAGCTGGTCTCGCATATGGACTCATTACAACTGTAGTGTTCAATTCGAAAATTACAATGTTACGAAGGTGTAAAGGAAATTTATGGAACTCTTGATAGATGTGTGAATTTATTTTATCACTAGCCTTATTTACTTATAAGGTAAGAGATGAATTCTACTAACGATGTATTCCTGTTACCAAAATGTGCAGAGCTGAAAACAAATTTTTGTGAGGATATTCCTTTGGCTTAGCTTTTATATCAGCCAAAAGAGAATGTTTCTAAAAAAAAATTCTTCGCAGTTTTTCAGAAAATTGTGAAAAAATGCAGAAAGTGACTTTTTTAAGAGAACCTTCAAAGCTGGGATAATGGTAAAAATTTTCCAACAGCTGTACTTTTTTAAAATGTTGATATTATAGTCACATAATTGTGGACATAAATAAATGTTTGTGTACCTAATTATTCCATTTTTGGATTTTTTTTTGAAAATTATCGTGGGTGTAACCAAGCTGTTCGTAGATTTCCAAAAAAAGTAAAATTCGGCGTACCTTAGCACACTGGGGTCCTAAATTTAAAAATAATTCAAAAAAAATGAAAAAAGTGAAAGGTGATATCAATTTTAATCCTCCTCCCCCCCCCCACCATGACCAAAACTCAAAAAAAAGAGAAATGTGAGCTAACATTGATTCCCTAGATTCACACTAATCTTCAAATTTCCAATAAGAAAAGTGTCAACAACATTCATTCTGGGCTGTTGGAAGACCCATTTTGCTCCAAAATCAACTTGTTCTCCTGTGACACTTATTAAGAAAAATTCCATACTTCGTGGTGTACTCTTCAAAAGCACGAATCTATCATATTTTTTTTTTAAAACTTATTTATTTTATTTAATAAATTATAAAATGTAATTAGTAGCGGTACTTTGTATGTTGCACAGCTTTAGATTCAAAAGAAGGAAGAATACTGAGTTGTTGAAGAATTTTCTTATGCTTTATCCTTCTGGTTTAAATCAAGGCCAAACTATAGTTTGTATCCAATCTAAGTAAAATGATACTTTGGTATAGACTCCTGGATCTGGTGCTTCAATTTTTCGGCAAATCCCTCCAAAAGATGTGATTCCAATTATATTCCACATGCAAAATTGCTCACGTATTGGAATTTGTAGTGGGCCTCCAGAATCACCCTGTTAAAAAGAAATTGAGCATATATATGTACCTAGAATAAAAGCTACAAAATTCAAGAGTGAAGATGATTCTAATTTTTCTTAATGACTTACCGCACATATATCTTTTTCATCGTTCAAGTCTCCGGCACATATCATTGAATTAGAGCTGTAGCCTTGTTCAAGTCCAATCTTACCTCTGGGATCAGTGTTATTGTATAATATGGTGCACTGTCTATCTTCAAAAATGGAAATTGTTGCTTTTAATAGATTATTGCTTCTTTGACCCCCTACAATGGCAATATCATCCTGAGTGGATTTCTTTTTTTTTTTCAAATTACGGCGTTATAAGTGAAAATAGGAGTTAATTACATATGTCTGTTCTACCCCAGCCAGTAATATATCCTGTGGTGTTGGCTGAGATAAAAGGAGATGTGTACAAGCAAGCTGGTCTCACATAAGGACTCATTTGTACAGTAGTATTCAATTCGATAAGTGAAATATCATGATAATGCGATTCTTTACTGTAATTCGGATGAATGTGAACTTTTTTTATTTCATAAACTGCTTGATTGGAGTTCTTTTTTTTCGAAGATATTTCTAGATCACCTAGCATAACCCATCGTGGTTCTTCCCTTAAAAAAAATAAATGATAATGTTTACAATTTTTAACAATTTGTATCCGAGGTGAAAGTAGATTTCAACTAACATTTCAGCAGGTTTACCGCAATGGCCTGCAGTCAAGATGAATTTTTCGCTTATTAAAGAACCTCCACAACCCCATTCGACGTGTTTGAGGTCTTTTCCATATCCGAGGACAGCCTGTGATAGTAAATTAAATCTTCAGATGATCTTTCTTCTGTATTAAATTTGTAAAAATCATGTTCATGAAGTGGGAGAGACGTTCAGTTTACCATATGAGGATATTCTTTTGGTTTAGCTTCTACTCCGCCTTTAATTAACGTCATTACATTCACACAATCGGTTACGTTTTGCCAGTATCCTGGTTTGTTAGCCATTTTAGGATGCCATTTCTTTACATATCGGTATTGAGTGTAAATTTCACAATCTGTTAAAATAAATTACCTACAAATGAGAAAGTTGAGGATATAACAATGATTAAATATTGTGATGAACATTTTTCATAATACTGTTTAAAGCTATCATTGCGGACGCTGTGATAGGAGTTTCAGTCGTTGGTTTCATCAAAGGACCAGTTGCCGGTGTGTTCTGCAAACAAAGAAAAAAATAGAATGTTATCTGGAATCAGATCCACTCCACATTATGGGTGATTTTTTGCATAAGTATCGATAAAAAATGTACAAGAATAATTGACCTGACCTTGGGAAATTCGATACTGCCATTTTTAGTGATGGTTGGAATTTTAGCAGTGGTGGTTGTAGTCTTATCATCAATTTTATGAGTGCCTCCTGAAGGTTTTTTATTTAATTCTGCTTCGACTTCGCTGCGTACAGTTGAAATCCAATTAATATGCTCGCCTAAATCTGTAAACGCTGCTATACCAGTTGAAGTAGGTTGTTTCAGACTTACAACACCCTGAAGGTAATAGAAATTGTTTTCTTTGAATAGTAAACCACCTCCACTGTCGCCTTGTAATACACCCGTACCTTAAAGGAGTAATTTACGTTCGAGTATTTGAAAAATGGAAAATGTCTCTTGTACAGTTACGTAGTTCTCACCATTTTCTGAACCAGCACAGAATTTATCAAATGTTACGAATCGTTTGAAATCATCTGGCACAATTTGTAAGCAACGTATGTGGCTAATAAATGGCAGATTGGTCGTGGTTAAAAATTCGCTGTACTTTCCATGTTCGTTCAGTCCCCAACCTGAAACCTGATGGATACAAATTAGGACTGGAAGGATTGATTAATAGAAAATTAAATTATCTGGTGGTTTACTTTTCCTTCTGTGTCTTCTTCAGGGTGTTTGCCATCTCTTAAACCGATCCATTGAATACAAGCGGGTAAAACTGTTGAACTTATGTTTATTTTCTCCTGTAGGATCAAGATAACTATATCTGATTCGTAATTATTTATTACACCGAAATAACCTTTCTTGGAAAAACGAATATCTTTAATCTGAAATTACTTAGTTGTGTAAGTAAAATGATTGAAATTGATGTGTAAATTTTAAGTATATTCTACACAGGTACATCCATTCGACCTGGAAAATTTATTAGACCTACTTTGTGGACTTTTTGGATTTCATTATCTTTTGTATGATAATCTCTGCTAACTTTACCAACAACTACTTCGTAATAATTTTTAATATTGGTTATATTCACAGAGTTTTCTTGCTCGTGAAAACAATGCGCAGCTGAAAATCATGTACACATTCGTGGATATAATTTTGCTGTCTTTTCACCTAGCAGCTTTTCATTACCCACCTGATATTACCATATGAGGAGATATAATGGTACCCCCGCAGATCAAAATCTTTTGCCGATCAAAAATTGCTACATGCCATGGAGAATCACCAAAACGTTCTCGTACCCCTCCTTTCACCAAGAGCTTCGCGTTAGTATAGGTTCTTCCACATTCTGATCACAAAGAGGAAATATGGATCAAAGTTGATGGTATTTATAAGAATTTAAAAGCTTTACAAATTAATTTTCAGACCAGGAATGCAAGAAAAAAGAGCATTGTCCCATTTTCCATTGTTGTTACACGTCATTTCCAAGTAGTCTGGTGGTGAATTGCTGCTATACTTATGGGTTGGTTTACACGATGGGCGTATTTTGGTGCCAGCCAGTAGAATTGAATCTCCATCGCATGGTATACTCATTCCATTGCGATTACATTGTAGATCAACATTGACTGGGTTTAATTTTTCGCATATTTCTGGAAATAAGTGACACATAAATGAAGTTAATTAATTTGTTGGAAGTGCATAGATGCATGGTAAAAGTTATACTTACTGACACATTTGCGAATTCGAGGTCGCCATTTTTTATTATGACAGATAAAATCTGAATCATTTTCTTCTTCTTCGTTATATACTTTTTCGTCGTAATAACCCGATGTGCATTTCATCAAAGCTATGGTCAAGAAAGGAACTAAACCATTTACTGGGCTGCATAATTGTGACGAGTCGTCAGCACAAAAAAATGTAATGTTTTTATCTATCGAAGATGGAGGAGCAGCGCATGATTTGCTATGTAAAAAATAGTAAGTGCGTGTGAGATATAAATAAAATTCCATTTCGTGTGTTCAATTTCTACCTACTCGACAGCGCGTCTGTTCCTAATGGATTTGATTTTTTTTGCTTCGTATTCACATATCTCAGAATATTCATCGGATCCATCCAAACATTGCTTTAAACCATCACATTTGTATGATTTATCTATGCAAGCTCCATATTGACATTGAAATGAATTTTCGTTACATCTTCGTAGTTTCAAAATGGAAAAAATTCATATTTGTAAATTAAATTTAAAAAGTACATTAGTTTATTATCTATATTTCAATTAGATAATTGTAAAATATAATACTAACGATGTGTTGTGGCATTGATCCAAAGTTTCGTCAGAGCCATCTGCACAGTCCGATAACCCATCGCAAACGAACTGTTTGGCAATGCAACGACCATTTGCACACCGAAATTCCAAACTAGAACAGAATGATTTGTAAGATTTTTATTCCGATTGCCCAAAGGAAACCTTGGTATTAATTACCTGGTTTGATACCGATCGAAATCGATCAAATTACTGTTCTGAACTAACTTTGGTAGCACAATTTAGTCATAACATTTTGATTCACCTCGAACCAAAAACCAGTTAGGTAAAAATTTTTACTAACAGGTAGAAGGAGGTGAAAATTACAAATAATTAAAAATTTTCAACTATTTAATAGGAAATTGTAAGATGCATAACATATTATCTAAAAATAAACTTCCTAGGCTGATCAGAACCTAATAAAATCGGGTTTTTCTACTTTTTTGGCCTTGAGAAATGAATTGAACACCCTTACAGCTCCCTTAAGTCGATCTATAAAATTGAAGTTTTGTATGTAGATGGAATTGGTGCCTGAACTTTCGATTTTTGTTGATTCAACGTTCCATTTCTAAACCAGCACTTTGTAGTACTTGAAAATTGGGATTATGACTTTTTCATGAATTAAATTCGACTGCAGTGCTCTCTAATTGACGTAGGAGATTGAAATTCAGCGTGTAAATAACAAAAATATGGGAATACTCGCTTTTACTGTTGTCGACTTTTCATCCCTAAACCATCTCGGGAAATTTGTTTTTTCAGAATTGGGATAGTGCGAAATGCCCCTCTGCATTGATATTAGTGCAGTAATTTTATAAATGGGTCAAGTAGGTGCCTGGAGAATCGCTTTTAGCATTTGCAACCCTTCATTCTCCTCCTCCTCCTGTTACAATCATAGTAAAAAATGGTTTCGGCGCCATTGTCATCTCTCAATAAAATTTTCAAAATTTTTAGCGTACCCTCAAATATTCTGCTGTGATGAAATGCTTGTCAAATAGTATATCCATGTTACGTACTTACTTTTCACAATCATTTATTTGCAATTCGTTGTTTTGTAATTTCGATGTAGTAAATGAAAATTGAAACACTGAAAAAAAGAAATCAAAAAGTATGCGAACTACATATTTAAATCTTGCACAGTAGGATTAAATTCTCGATAGAACTTTAGTCTAAAATCATTCATAAAACTCCCACGCCTCATTTCTTTTTGTTTAGTTCCAATAATTAATAAAAATCAGTTGAATAGGTATTTAGGTAGATATTGGTAGAATAAACTCACCTATCATAATCAGTAACAGGAGATAAATGTTAGAAATCATATTAACTGCACCAATCATTTTTTTCATCTGCGACAATGTGTGGGATGCCTAAGATGTGTATTAAGTCACTTTAAAACATATTAAAATAATGCATAATTGCTCGTGCGAAGTATATTGACGATATTTTTGAATACACATTTGAGTATTGAACAAATCGATAAGACTAAAGATTAAATCTGCTCTCTGTTTGCCTATCACACTATACACAGAACATGGATTTTAAAAAAAATTTATATATTTATTAATTTTTTTCGGAGAAGGAAGAAAAGTTATAATTATTAACGCGACATTGTAACGTGTTTTATCGTGGCCAACATCCCACCAACTTGATTTTCAACGTCACGATGGCTAATCGCAATATTTTAATCGTATTCGTTAAATATCTGGTTTGCGAAACGTTTTCAACGAATTTAAATACGATTGAATCGAGATTCATTATGGGAATAGCTGTAGACATATTCGGTACGGTTTTATGTAAAAATAAAAGTAGATGAACATGTGCTTATTCATACCTACATCTGTAATTAATATTTTAATCACGAAATTTTCAAACACGCTTTTCGGCTTGAAAAAATTGCATAAAATTCTTTTCAATTTACCCACTAATATCCTTTGGTTTGGTCCACCACTCAAGCAATACGGAAATAAAAATTCTCAATGCTGAAAGCTAGAAAAATTAACGTTTTAGCTCATAACAAGGGGTAGGGGAGGAGTAGGGGACTAAAATTTTTACCACAACTGGTTAGTTTCTTTCATCTCTTTGTGTAGACTAATAAAAATGGGTAAAAAGTGCAGAAGATCGATTTAATATGATGAAAACGTATCGAAAAATGTATGAAAATTGATCAAAAATATGAAAATAAACAAAAACCCTAAAAATTGTTAGCAGTAATCGAAAGTTGATCAAAATTAATGAAAAAATGTCGAAAAACACGTGTGAAATATGAAAAAAGTTGTTAAAAATCGTTGAAAATTGAGTAAAAAATTGACTTGAAAAGAGCAAAAAATTGATTAAAAATTAGAAAGATGTTGAAAAATAGGTAAAAATTAAACAAATGCTTTAAAAAAATCATTAAAAATATGGTGAAAATTCACCTAAAATATGAAAAAAAAATTTTTAAATCGTCGAAAATTGGGTAAAAAATTGACAAATTCGTAAAAAATGTAGAAAATTGCCCTAAAATATGAAAAATATCGTTAAAAATCATCGAAAATTGGGGAAAAATATATTAAAAACGCAGTAAATTTATGAAAAATCGCGAAAATTAGGTTAAAATTCATATAAAATGTGAAAGAATTAGTTGAAAATCATCGAAAATTGAATAATAAATAACGTTGATAAATATGAAATGTGCAAAAAAAATGTCGGAAATGACAGAAATTTGAGTAAAAATTTGACAAAAATTGAATGAAAATCCGCCGTTTTTCGTGTTTTTTTGATCAATTTTCTGCATTTTTTTACAGTTTTTGATGATTTTTATAAATTTTTTTCATATTTTAAGTCAATTTTTACATTTTTCAACCTTTTTTTCGTGAATTAAAATCAATTTTCTGCACTTTTCACTTATTTCTGTTAATTTTCTTTATAATTTTTGATGATTTAAAAATTTTTTTTTCGTACTTTAGGTCTATTTTAACCTGGTTTTCAACAAATTTAGAAAATTTTTACAATTTTTTTCAGGTATTTGGTTAATGTTTGCCTATTTTGGAACTTTTGCTTTCTAATTTTTGACCAATTTTCTGCATTTTTTACGTTTTGTTTTCAATTTTTTGACCAATTTTTGATAATTTAGAACAATTTTGTTCGTTTTTTAGGTCGATTTTAACGAAATTTTCATCAGTTTTTCGTGATTTTTGATCAATTTTCTGCACTTTTCGTGCATTTTTATCATATTTTTAATCAATTTTCAATGATTTTTTACGTTTTTTTTTTAATATTTTGATTAGTTTTTAGTTGTTTTACATTTTTTCGTAATTTTTGATCAATTTTTGATTATTTTTAACGATTTTTTCATATTTTAGTTTAATTTTTTCCTAATTTTCAACACGTTTTCGTGATTTTTTAAATTTTCTTCATATTTTTGCTCAATTTTCACATATTGTTTGTAAATTTTTGTTAATTTTTATTAATTTTCTGTTTTTTTTTTTTTTAATGAATTTTTGTCAGTTTTCTAAATTAATTTTAATTTTATGAATTTCTGAAATTTGAACACGTTTTTCACGTGAATGGTGTTCATAGGAGTAGGATCTGTTGAACACGAATCTGTTGTTAATTTTTTTATGGAACAAGTTTTGTATTTTACTTACCGCAACTGAAATTTCAAAAATTACGAAATCAGAAATGAATCAGGCAAGTGGTGTATAAATAAGTATTTTGAGATATATTACGACCAAAATGTACTATTTTATAAGGGGAAAACACGGTGAAAAAATTGTTACCCAATATGTCCTCCAACTTTTGAAATTAATGAATAAAATATTACTCACTTTGTACATAGGAAATTCATACGTAAAATATAATTTTTTTGCAGGATTGTCTTCATAAAACTTCATACACAGAATTCAATTTGAAGTTTTCATACGCACATTTCTACTAGAAAAAATTGTCGAGAATCTTTTTTAATTCACTTATTAAAAACTGCCCTTTGGTATACAACAATTTTTCATCTTTCATTAAATCGGAATTTCATTTTTTTTTTTTGGCAGAATAAACTCAGAACTGGCGAATTTCTGAGAATTATGAAAGATTATCGTGAAAATTAGGTATGTAATACTTTTGTACATTTGTGACAACGCTAGCATATTTATTAGTCTTGCTGTCGTCCTTTGTATAAAATACTAATGGCGACCTTGATCTGGATAAGAATCTTACCGATACTGTTACTGATAAGAATTTCAAATCCTGTCGACTGTCGCCGCATGATTTCCTAAGGTTTACTTTCTTCTGATGAAACTTCAAAGTAACCCTTCACATATGAATAAAATAGACCTATGCATTCGAAAAATGAATGAAATTGCAGTATTTACTTTCTATAATAATTCTTTATTGATCAAAATCCATAAAACAACGATAAGTCAGTAGATGGACAAAAGAAATCAAACTTTTTGGAGAATTTGAAAAATAAATGAAGTTGTAAAAAAAATGTTATATCATTATTCATTATTATGTTATTAACTGGAATGGGCGGTCACAGTAACTACATATCCAACTATAATGAGGTCTCTCCATGAGTTTGAGTTTGATTGTTGGCTTTTTGAAATTCATTCTCTACTTCTCGACGTACTTTTAAAATCCATCTAATGTGTTCGGATACATCCGTAAAAGCTACTATACCAGTCCCACTGTCTTCTTTGAGGCCAACGATACCCTGCAGATAATAAGAGCTATTTTGTTTGAAGACTAAACCACTGCCACTGTTTCCATAAAATTCACTTGTAACTTGAAATAAGAAATATTTTACGTAATAAAATTTTGTGCCAGCATAATAATTTCCTGTGTGATGTATTTTACATACCATTTTCAGAGCCTGCACAAAACTTATCAAAAGTAACGAATGTTTTAAAATTATCGGGTGCAAGTTGCACGCAACGTTTGTGACTTATAAATGGCAAGTGGATGGACATCAAATTTTCATTGTACGTATCATTGTTTCTGTTCTCCCATCCAGCAACCTAAAATGTAAAATATTCAGAGAAATGAGGCGCACCGGGTGTTTCATATATGTAGAGTGATGGATATTTGCTTGGTAAAGCTGCAACCCAAAGTGCATGAATGTAGATGAAATTGCTAATGGGTGGGTTTAAAGGAACGGTTTCTTTATTCCTTCAAACTGTAAGATTTATAAATCTATGTACAGTTGTGTGGTTAGGGTTGCAGTATTCTCAGGCAAAATATTCTTGCTTGGTTCAGAAATTTTTTCGTAATATTGTTTTCATATAATTATATTCAAGTATTTACTTTTCCAAGCATATTTTCAGTGGGATATTTATCTTCATCTGAAGATATCCAATTAACACAGGCTGGTAAAACCTTTGAACTTATGTTGATTTTTTCATTCAGAACCACAATAGCTATGTCAGCTTGATAATTGGTGCGCAAACCGAAAAAACCTTTTTCAGAGAAACGTATATCTTTAATCTGAAATTTGACGTTACGATTTTTTCATCATCCGTGAATAATATGAATGAAGTTATGTACTGTGTGCTTGTTTAAAATAAGACTTGACCAATGTAAGAGTACTAAACGTACCTTATACGTCTTCTGTACTTCATTATCTATTACAGAATAATTTCTGGTTACTTTTCCAACCACTATTTCATAATTATCCTTATTGATATTTTCTTTGGCAGTGTCAAAATTAGAATAAAAGCAGTGTGCGGCTAAAAAATAAATTATAATCAGGAAATGAATGGTGGTTGAAAAATTGCTGATCAATACTTTCATTTCAATTATCCCATTGTGCAAAAGGTGTCAACTTGACGCTCAGTACACATTAGATCCCCCTTTAAAAAATTTTAACTAATGAGAATAATGATTTCTCCGCCCACTTTAATAGGCATTGAAATTACTGTGTCAATTTTGAATCAGAATACGCCATCAATATTCTATGGCACAAAAGTGGTATACTTTTGGCGAATTTCTGAGCTTCAGGCGACATTTAAACAGGACGTTACTGGCGAACTTCTGACACTTATTTGATGACACTATCATGGCACA
This sequence comes from Ferrisia virgata, assembly GCA_900060175.1. NCBI lineage: Eukaryota > Metazoa > Arthropoda > Insecta > Hemiptera > Pseudococcidae > Ferrisia > Ferrisia virgata. The sequence continues at coordinate 35,334 of FIZR01022720.1, forward strand.
AATATGCTATAATTTTGGCATTTTTGCTTACACATTAATGATGTATAAATGACATATTTCTGACACTTGTAAAACTATAATCTATTGGCATAAATCTAACTTGAAGTTGATGTTTTTGCTGACACGTTTGCGACACACGAATGGCATATTTCTGACTCACATTGTGTAGCTCTATTGTGGTACTTGTTGGTACTTTAATGAAATGTACACCCTTTTATGTTATTTTTTATTCATTTTACGCTACCAGAAACAGGTGGATTGGGTGACATAAATACCCTAAATAGTAATATTTAAATGATACTCTCAATGCCAAGAAGAATACTCTTGACACAGAGATTTTACAAATTATCAAATAAATGTCAGTCGATCAACAATTTAGGACTATGGTATATTTTTGCTATTAACTGGATTTTTTGTTGTTGACTGGAAATCGCCATAAAATAGGTTTTTTTGGTCATTGTCTATCAGATAAATGTCAAAACGAACATTATCCTTAAAATTTATGATGTTATTTTACGACTTGATTTGCCCAAACTAAAGTGGTTGAAAATTATTATAAATACTTTTAAAAATTCTACAATTTAGTCAGACATTGCCGGTATGAAATGCAGAATTATTTTATATTTCAAAACTTTGTTGATTTATTTTAAAATTAATTTTTGTGTAGTTATTTTCTTTAACTGTGTGAATATTTTCATTGTAAAAGTTCTTTTATTGTGAAAATTCGTACTATTTTATTATAAAAGTACTTTTCTTGTAAAAGTTTGCGTTATTTATATTGCAAAAGTTCTTTTTGTTCATTTTATAATTTTTTTTTTGTAAAAGTTCGTTTTATTTCTTTAATTCGTTTTTTTTTTTGTAAAGGTCCTTTTTCTTTGTAAAAGTTCGTTTACTTATTCGTGTGAATATAAATTGTGTAAACTAATACTTGACTTATTGAAGCCTATGTAAGTTTTTATTTTTATTATTCTCAACAATTAGTGAGACTTCTGGGTGTACTGCCAAAACAGAGTAAAAAAACATATCACAGCAAGATCAAATCGATTTTACATAGTTACCAAAGCATGTCACTATTAAGTCACATAAATGTCATAACTAAGTCAGAAGCATTTCATTATTGTGTCAATAGTGTACCACCACTGTTCCAATACTTCATCAAATACATGTCACATTGAAGTCAAAATCAGAAAATTGAGTAGTTAATGTCTTTTAGGTCCTGTAATACTAACTACTTTGGTAGTTGAATTGATAAAGAAGTAGATTTCTACCCAAGAGGTCTTAGGTTTGAACCCTACCACCGGCGAAAAATTTTTTTAAAATTTTGTAGTTAATATAATATAAGTAACAAAATGAATTAATTAATCTCTTAATATATAGCAATTTAGTACAATGGAAAATAAAATATGTCAAAAAGGAGCCATTTTTGCGACAAAATATGTTTTTTTTTGCATTAGAAGTGCGTCATTATCATGTCAGAAATGTGCCATTATGGTGTCAGAAACATGTCATTGATGAGTCCAATACATGTCATTAATATGTCACAGTAACGTCATAATCATGCCATAAGGAAGTCATTTCAGAGTTATCTTGGTGCTAAAATTGCACCATTTCAATATCACTGTCAGTAGTTTTGCAAATATTTAGTGATCTCTGATTGGCTGAAGTGTTGCCAGAAGTGTGCAATTTTTGCTGTCAAAAGTCTCATGTCAGCATTGCGTCATCTGATACTACATCTCCTGACACCATTTGGACGACGGGATTGTATGGATAGTATTAATTGGAACAAATTACTTGATTTTCCACACAGTTCTTGCTGACTTACCAGTTAATACTAGATACTCAGTGATGATTGTACCGCTGCAAACTAATGTTTTATTTTGATTGTAAATTGCTATGTGCCAGGGAGAATCATCAAAAGGTTCCGTTTTTTTTTCTGTCGTCAATACTTGGGTGTTGTGGTTAATTTTACCACATTCTTGTTAGAAAAAAAAATGATGTATTGTTAGTACATATTGGTGATGGTTTTTCATAGTATACCGAGAAATAGAATAGATACCTAAAACACATGAGAAGAGGAAATTGTCCCATTTTCCATCACTTTTACAAGCCATGTCTGAAAATTTTGAATACTCTGGAATGGAATAAGTACTGTATTCGTATCCTTTTTTGCAGCTTGGGCTTGCTCTGGTACCTTCGAGCAACACAGTGCTCCCATCACAAGGTACACCATTTCCATTATTATGACATTTTAATTCTACATTTTCTGGATACAGCTTTTCGCAGATTTCTGTAATACTGATGAATGGTATCATTTGATTGAAATTGATCATCGGATCTGGTTTACTTCAAGTACATAAAAGACGTCTAGTATGAGTAGATGTATATTTCTCATAATTATCTGCTTACCTTCAGTCATCTGCTCAATTTTGTCTGAGGCGGATCAATTTTAACAGTCTTTTCACACTTTATCATTAAAGATGTACAAATACTTTTGTCTGAAGTTTTTAAATTATGCTTACTTAAGCAATATGGAATCCAAGGCTGCCATATGCTACTATTACAAACATAATCGAGGTTCTCGTTATCTTTTCCTCCAGCAAGTTGGTAACCAGATGCACAGTGAACTCTGGCGATGGTAAATTCGGGAAAAAATCCACGTTCTGGTTTACACGAATGTGATGTATCGTTAGCACAAAAAAATGTCATGTTAGTTTGAGCATTGCGAGTAGGAGCAGAACATCCTGTACCATGATAGAAATAAATTCTACAAAAGCCATAAAAAAAAACATTATTCTTTTCCAAGCTACAAACACTTTTCAAAATCTTTAAACTTTTTAGAAACGTTTTCAGAGCATTCAATGAATGGACATTTAGTATATGCGGAGTATTCTGCATTGACGTGCGCGCCCTTAAACCTGCGGCAGGGCAACTTTTAACACGTATTCCTTGAATAGTTGGTCTAACGGGATATTGAAGGGACCTACAAATGTTACTTCCAAAATTTTGGAGCCAAAAGTGGCCCAGTGGAAATCACATATCCACATTCTGGTGATTTTAAATCCAAAATGCAAAAATTTATGTATTTTTAAAGGATTATTGTTTTCATTTTCTACGATTCTAAAGCTTTAAAATAATATTCCATCTGCACAAAATTAAATCAACATTATGAGTGTTTTTTTTCCTTCATCTCACATCCTCAAAATGAAAAATTTACCATTTCTGAACAATTTTTTTATTTTGTTTTCTATTCAGGTTCTTAGATATTTTAAATGACATTGTTGAGTAATTTTGGGTTTTTAACCGCTCAGCACCCCCTCCCCCAAATTGGGGCATAACTGAATTTGGGTTAAAATTCATCCACACTTATATATATCTAATACACCGTCAATCTGAGCCGATTCACCAAATTGGAACGTAAATGATTTTAATGTTCGGGAAAAAAATAAAAATAAAATTAACATAATTTTTTTCGGCCAAAACTTTTTGCCTTTTTTGAGTTGTAAAAGTATTTTGAGCAATTTCATTCAACATTTTACATGCAAACGTAAAAAACCATCGTGTTTTGAAGTTTTTGTTTAGTTTTTTTTTTTTTTTTTTTTTTTTTTTTTTTTTTTTTTTTTTAGTTTTTTCAGCTGTAAACGACATTTTTATTACTTTTTTCATCTTTTCAGTGGGTAAAAGCATGAAATCAATAATTTTTTGATTATTTTTTTTGTTTTTTGTTTGTTCTTTAAGCTGTAAAATGATATTTTCATTTTGAATACGTTTTTCAACTATTCCACAAACAAAATGCATAAAATCACCCTGAATGAAGCATAAATTTTTTTTTCATTATTCTGCTATTTCTATGATTTATCATGCTTTTTTTACTTTTTTTATGTAATAAAATGACATTTTAGTAAATTTCTTCATTATTTTACCTGTTTCATGCCAAAATTAAGACTTTTTGAATTTTTTGTTTTTGTGTATTTTCTTATATATTTAAAAGATTCATTTCACTTTTCACTTTTTTTGAAATGTATAATGGCATTTTGTGTTTCATTTTTACATCTTTTTAAAGCTTCAAAGTGAAAAATTAACTTTTTTGACTGCTTTTTCTATTATTTACATCGTTGAATCCATAAATTGTGTAAAGTAATGTTTTTTATCGTTCTATCTTGTAAAAACAAAAATCAACAGCTCTAAAGTTTTTATATATATATTTTTTACTAATTATAAGGGTGAAACTTTATTTTTTACAATTTTTTTCCATAATTTCACACCTTCAAAGTTATTGCGATGTGAAGATTAATTGATATTGAAAAAAAAGTTGAAAAGGGCTAAAAATTACTTACTCATCATCAGCATAACGTTGATTTTCGAAATTTCCTAACGAAGTAACGCAGGCTGATTGAAATAATACTGTAAAAAAGTTGATACTTCAATATTCTGGAGAACTATTAAATACAAATAAATGTAATTTAAGCAAAATTCTATATATATTTTTTACGATTAGCCTCCTTCATTTTTGAGAAAAAAATTTGAAAATTAGAAAACCCAGCTAAAAAGACTGGTTAATGAAGCTATGCTTCATTATTTTAAACAAGTATTGTAACCGATGTTTTATCATTATTCAAACAGCAGGTATAATAAGACATCTTGATGAAAAAAAATTAATAATAAAAAATGATGTGAAAATTAGATGGTACTTATTAACTCATGTAAACTTACTATTGACGTTCAACAACAATAAACAAATATCCCACGATACTGTAGCAGGCTTCATCTTCTCAATTTGGCTACTTCTGCTTTCTCAGAATATTATGAACTCTTACACATGTTATTTATTTGCAATAAATTTTAATACTTTTTAACGTAACGCGTTATTTTAAGAAAAAAAAAAAAAAAACAAGTTGTAAGAATCAAAATGTCATTTATTGAAAACACATTCAGTGGGTTTTTCATGTAATATCATACTAAAGCAAGTTCCTGTACTTTGATAACGTGTTCAACTATTCGATAGATTCGCTTTCGTTTCTTGAAAATTAGTCACATCTATCAAGGTTATTTTTTTGTGACTTTCGTGATGTTAAAAATTTTTCGTAATAGTAAAACATGTTTTTCAATGTTGCGCTTATTATCGACTAAATTTCAATTATCAAGCAGTCGAGTCAACATCTAGAAAATTTCTGTTGTTGAAAATGTAGGAAATATTAATCTCGTTATTATAATTATGCAATCTATGTTGGAAGATCATTAATCTAGCTATGGCCACACTACGCTTTGGATCCAATCCAAGTAAAATGAAACCTTGGTGTAGACTCCTGGATCTTCTCCATTTCCACAAATGCTAGCACCAAAAGAAGTGATGCCAACTATCGTCCACGTACAAACATCGTTATCTGAACGTATTTGTAACGGGCTGCCGGAGTCGCCCTTTTTTGGAAAGGAGAACATATCGAGATTGAAGTTATTGAATGTAATAAGTATGAAGTTCACATTAGTAAAGTGTTGTTGTAATATAATATGACTTACCACGCACGCGTCCCTGTCCTTTTGTAAATCTGCAGCACATATCATGGTATTAGGATCGTAACCACGGTCAAGATTAATATTAAGTACTGTATTGAATGATTTTTCGCATGTTTCATCACTAAGTATCGGAATTACAGCTTTTAGTAATTTATTACTAGTTCGCCCGCCTATAACAGAAAGATTATATTATTGACAAATTTGACCACCATCATCTGTCTTTCTGAAACCGAATAAATAAAATGTTTTGTAATTTTTACCCGTGCCTGTTTCTCCCCAACCGATGATAACTGTTTGAGTGAATACCGGTAAATCAGTAGCTGAAGTATACAAACAGGCTGGTCTGACGTATGAGCTCATTACAACGGTAGTATTCAATTCTAGAAGTGAAATATCGTGCCGGTGTGATGGTGATTTGTAATCTGAATGGTTATGCACTTTCACTATTCTGTATACTGCAGGCTGGGCGTCATCTTTCGTAGTGGCTATGTCGAGATCACCTAACAAAGCCCATTTTGCTTTTTGGCTAAAAAAAAAAGATGTTGAAATACAATACGTGGTGTACATTTTTACGTGCTTGTCACTCGATAAGAATATCATCAAACTTACTTTTTATTAATTATACCGCAGTGTGCTGCACTCAAAATGAATTTTTCGCTTATTAAAGAACCTCCACACCTTATATATGCATCTGTGATATCGTCTCCGTATCCAATCATAGCCTGCGTTAAGAAAATTACCAATCATGATGTGAATAATGTAAATTCTTGGCATTCGTTGTAGATTTTATATTTGGTCATCAATAACTGAAAAATTATAATCATTTTACCATATGAGGATATTCGTGGGGGTTGGTAGGAACTCCATTTGAAATCAACGATCTTGGCTTACGAGTTCTTGTTTGGCCTGTAGGCTGGGAATTCTTCGATTCCGTTGCACATGTATATTTTCTAAAATTTTCGCAACCTAGGTGACAAAAATTATCGAATTAGTCGTTATCTATATTTTAAGTGATGAAATAATGAAATGGCCATAATGTCAAACTTACGAGCTGAAGCTATTGAGTTGGCACTTTTAACAATTCGCGACGGAGTTTGTGTGATGGAATTGTTTTTCATATTTCCTTCAGATGTCTGCTACATTGTGAAAAATTAATGATTTTTTATACCTAAGTACCTGTATAAACATTTCTAAAATCTTTCCATTTGACTTAAAAAGTGTTAGAAAAAGAATCCAATTTAATCAAGTTTAATACGGATATTTCTCCTTGCCTAAGAGGACTATTCGAAGCATTTTATGTTTTATATTCTCTTATTTCATCAGGGAGCCATTAATATAGAAAATCAAGAAACGTATTTCATTTTTCAACTCTGAAAAAATTTTAACACTCATTCCTCCCTCCCTTCTCATTGTACCAAAACATCAAAAGCAGATGCGACGATGCTACTGTTGTTTTGATGAAATTATTTACTTGCATAATTATTTACTAGTTTTCTGGTTCATATGAGTTCTTCTTTTCTCTTCGGAAAGTAGATTAAAATGATCGTCTATTTTATTATTTTTTAAAATTACTGAGAATAACCCAACGTAGATGGATAGATTAATACTTAGTAGGCGCATACTTGGTACATAGTTAGAATACTCACGTGAATCTCAGAAAACTTGATGGTTTTGTTATGATTGGTATTTACGTTCGTCTGATTCCAAGCATCATTCGGTTCTGCTCTGACTTCATTATTTCCTGGATTTGAAATAAGATACCTTTATGTAGTTACTAGGTGTTTCGACTTTGATATTTTGAAGGAGGGGGAAAGTTGGCACGGAGGAATGTAAAGGAGTTATCCAAAAAACCTGATAAAATCTCAAATATCTGACTTGATCTCAACTCCTTTCCTATTTTTTGCATCAAAGTTTCAAAGTTTTCATAAAATCGAGAGAAAAATGAGATTACAAAAAAATTAAATAATCCTTGAAAGGGATTTGTCATTCTTCAGCTCGATTTTCTATGTTATCTTGTCAAAGAAAATCAGGCTATTACAGACTACCGGACTGTGACATTGGCATTTTTTAATTATCTTGAAAGTGGTGGCGGGGGAAGAGATGATGAAAATGTCATGTTAATAATTATTTTGAATAAGTAGGTACGTATGAAAGTGTAATAATTTCATTTTTAGAAAAATTATTTTGGAACTTTTCATGTAAAATTGTGAAGTTTAAGAGCTAAAATTTTTATCATGTTCTTTTTACGTCATTTGTCATCATTTTCCTCTTCTAACTTTCCAAAAGAAATTAAAACAAAAACAATCTTAACTGTATAAAAAAGGGGTAATGCACCTTATGCATGTCAAACTGTTTTTTGAATTGGAAGAATTATGTTTCCATATTTTTGGTTGAAATTGGCTCAAAAATTATTTAAATAATTGAACCATGCATAAAATTAGCACTTGACGCTTCCAAGTCTCAGCCTTTGAATGTAAAGGCATATTGAGTGACAGCTGTTCATCGTTTTACATGAAGGAGTTGTAAATTACAAAAATCTTTAAAAATTAGTAGCGTTTATGTAAAGTGTGAAAAAATTGAAGAAATTGTAGATTATTCTAATAACTTTTGCGTATAATTTTTTTACATCCTATTTTTGTTATTGTATTGATGATAAAAATTTCGTAGATATTCTATTCAGTTAGTAAAGTTCAATTATCAGTGTTAAGGTGATTTTCCAGTAAGGTAAGAAGAAGTTGTTGTACATTTTTGTTATCTGTGTGGCGTGTAATGATCAAAAAATTCTGAAAAAATTATATATTATACTCCAATGTACACCCCATCCACCTCCTGTGTTGTTAACCACGCACCTAAAACACCAGTCTCCGGAAAAAATTTCCAAATCCAACCTAAGGCTACTTGCCAGTAGTTGATAACTCAAAAAATGCTCAAAATGGTGTTTCATAGATCTAAATACCAATATTGATTGGCCCAAAAATATTTTCTATCTCAATTGTCACTTTGAGGGGGGGGGGGGGCAGAAGCTATCAGCTACAACAAATGTAAAAAAAAATAGAATTTCCTAATAACCGAGAATTTCTAATAACTACAACAGTTGATATAAATCGATATAATTTTGTGGGGTGAACTGGATGACAAATTTTTAAGTGTGATAGGGCACCTCAAATGAATATTTTTTTTGGAAATGTTATTGATTTTCAGCAATTTCATGAGTTATCAACTACTAGCAAGTAAGCTTCTCACTTTCCAGTTATTGATAACCCTTTTTCCTTCCCAACAGTCGAGCTCAGGCATGTTAAAAATTTTTCTGTAGATTTCTCCATGTGTGTCCATCATTTTAGCACAGTAATCATTTTGGTGCCCTTTTTAAAAAATTTTGAAAAAATTAATTTCAAATTCAAACGCTTAGAAAAAATGTTTATGCTGTTATCGTAACACGGAAATTTTTGACTTTCGTTTAGTTAAGTGAATGTAAAAAAGTATCAATTTATGGCGGTGTTCTACTCTAAATTGAATGGGCTATCTAAAATACCATTGATGGTTTTGAACAGTCACATGATTGTCTCACGAATCAGCTCCAAAGACAATATTATCAACTATTGACCTTGTTCTATTGCGTTTTCTTTTGGTTTATATTTGAAGCAGATTAACTCACCGATGATGTTTAATACGAATGTAAAATGAAAACACAGTGTACTGATAACAAAGTTGATCCGAATATACATCATGATTTTATTATTTTCACGTTTTAAATTAAGTTTACTATCATCTTTAATTTTATAACTTTGTTAAATCAAAGAAAATGAAAAGAAATTCACTGTTTGCAAGAACAAATATGTACTTACTACTTATGTGTGAACTTGGCGACTAATTGACAAGCTTGTTTCTAACTTACGATAGCTTACTGAATCATAAAACTATTGAATCAATTATTCCGGTTACGTATTATTTCCATGAATTACTTTAGTCTCAATAAAACTTGGATATCGTGTGCATGTATCATGCAGTATGTGGAATTCATTAAAATGTAGATAAATTTGGCAAGTTGCTGGTGCATATTACATTGAAACTAAAATCATATTAGAATAGATTTACAATAAATAAGGAAATGAATTTGCAGTATTTTTTATTGGCCTGTGTTGGTGACTAGACGTTGTAATGTTGATGTAGAAAAATTGGAAGTAATCCTGATTTTTAAGTGAAAGAAGAAATTAGTCATGAGAAGTTTTTCGAAATTTTTCATCATTGATGTATACATAAGGTACAGTACCTAGATTGTGACAAAATTTAAGTTTTCTGAGTTTGAATATTCACCTTTTTTTAATCCGTCCCATAACAGCCTTCGGGACATTATAAAAATGTAATTTTGACAAAAGATTAAAATAGTGTGTAACATATTGATCTTATTTATTCAGCTCTGTTGAGAATTAATACCAAATTATTTTCTTAATATAACTCTGCTGTCCCCATATTCTTCAAATTGTATTTGTTAACTTCGATAGATATTTGGTGTTCTAATTCTTAAGAGGTACAATTGTTGGTAAACATCTTCGCCTATATTTATTCACCTACAACAAGGAGGTGATAGAAGAATCAGTAGTGATAGCTGATATTGTCCTAGAGCTGCTTTTCTAAGTACTATTTGTTTCGACTTCATCGTGCACTGCTGAAATCCATGTGATGTGTTTGCGCAAATCTGTGAATACTGAAATACCACTCGTGCGCTGTTTCACAACAACAAAGCCTTGAAGGTAATAAACATCGGAAATGACTCAATCTTAGCATCACACTTTGTATATTTAGTCCATCTACTCAACCCTACATATATCTTTCAACTTACTTAACATCTCTTTTTCTCCTGTTCACTTCGTTGTCAATAGCATTACACGTACATATCTCAGGTGACTCATCAGATCCATCTGTGCACTTCTTTAAACCATCACATTGATATTTCTTATCAATACAAGCCCCATAGTGACATTTGAAAAGCCAAACATTGCACCTTTGAAGTGCCAATTGAGATGAGATAAGAGTAATCCGTATTGAATTAGGCAATTAGTCAATCATTTGTGCATTGTATGAATAGAATTTGTTTTAAATTCGTTATTAGTTATTTACTGTTTGTACATACGATGTATTTTGACATTGATCATGCGACTCATCTGAACCATCACTGCAGTCCAATAGTCCATCGCAAATGAACTGTTCAGCAATACATTGGCCATTTCTGCATTGAAACTCTTCACTAGAATAGGTTAATATTCATGAATAAGTTGCAGGGCCCATGAGGATAAATCATGATTGTGAAGTACTGGTTTAAATTTCCAGGAGACACATCTAGGAAATATACAAAATCTACATGCCAAATTTCTGCCTCCAAGTCCCAAGATCATTTTGGAAAGAGGCAGATGCAGAACAATATTGAAAACTGCTTAAAACTATTCAGAAATTCAAATTTTTCAGATTGTCAAAATATGCTACCCACTCGGTTCAATTTTGTGGAGGCACTAGCCAAGGATCTGTGATTTTCAAAATGTGCTTCTCCCGAACAATTTTTGATTATCTATGGATTAGATTGAAAACAAACAGCTTTTGCGATTCTTGTTCCTTTCTATTTCCTCTTTAGATTTTGAATGTAACCAAATTTTGATCTTAGCTCATTTCTTCTCATATACATTTAACTCCACTGTCCGTCTAAGTCTAGTGCCCTACTTTGAATGCTTTTAATCAGTATCAAACCAACTGAATGATTTTAGTTCCAGGGAGTGGAATTAAATACTCATAAGCATGAAAATTACTCTGACTTGCTCCCACATAATGGTTTCTTAGATCTTTGAAACTGGTTTTGCCGATTCCCTCGTGCCACCTTCTTCCTGCGATCTTCCAGCCTACATCTGTGAATTTTAATATAGCTGGTTTCTAATCGGCGAATTTAAGGGGGCAGGATAAGTCTTATCTAACAAATGACTGAAATTTTTTTGAAATCAATTGAATTTTTACAGTATGTTCAAAACATTGTGAAAATTGATGAAAATATTGAAATTTAGTAACATTTTGAAACAATTCTGCTGGTAACCCTGATAATTCTTCTGGTAAAACCTACACCATCACCACCACCCCACAACGATCATCATCACCCCCTCCCAAGTTTTAACTAGCTCAAATGTGAATAATCATTTCATTATCTTCTTTTATGTACCATCCTGGGGGGCTCAGTCTATCACCAAACTCCGCCTATGTAGTTTCTTTTGACAAAATGACATAGAAACCCAGGCTAAATGATAATGAAGCAGAGTAAAATTATTAATAAATATTTCAATACATTTTTCTGTATCTGTTCATCTTTTTTCGTAATTCATACTTACTGTGAACAGGCGATTATTTTCCGCTCATCATTTATAGATCTAGATTTTGAGATATCAGTGGATGAATGAACAACTGAAAAAGTCTTAATCTGTTGAAAGTTGTCAATACGATTTGTATTATAATGATGAAAAATATTCAAAGGAACTCACCACTAACGAATAATAAAAATAAACAAATACTTAATATTAATGTAATAGTTATAGATCTAACTTGACTAATCATTTCGAAAATACGTGTATTTCAGCTCACTCTTACACGCGAAGGAAAACAAACGATGAATATTATAGTCAACCAAATTATCTAGAAATATTCATTAAAATATCGAGTTATACTGCGGCATGAAATGAAAAACATGATGTAAATAAATAGTATAACTACAAACTATTTTAAGGAACAAAACGAAAATCGGGTGAACTGATCTGTTGTCGTATTTGTGTATTGGGAAATACGTTTGATCAAGTTTTTTTTTATCTATGATTTACACTTGATACCCACCGATAAAGTTGTTTTTCAAGGTCATGCTTATCTAATAAATTTTGGCGAGAAGTGTTCATCAAAGTGGATCTTTTATCGAGAAATTTTTAGCCTATGATCTAGATTACTTTTCGTCCATTGAAATTGATTTCGCAGAAGTCTGTCCTCTGTGCAAGCCAGGAAGCGAATTATGTTTCCATTTAATGCAATTGATGAACTTATTCGTGTATTAAAGTTTACATTTTGTCGACGTACGAAATGTTATCGTATGTAAAATTTTCATCAAGTTTCTTGGTTCAATTTTGATGAAGTTCGTTTGAAAACAAAATGGAAAAACCACCGTTGCTAATTTTTGACATTTTTTAAAAATTAATTTCCGCTTTATGAGTTGACCCAAAGTGACATATCGATGGTATGGTAATAAAAGAATTTATAACATTTGTTGTGTTCTATGAATTTAATTCAAAATATTATATTTTACACGTAGTTATAGGTATTTTATTCGAATGGAATTATACTTAAGAACGCCTTACTATAGATTGACGAGCAAAACTCTTCCAATCTCCTTAAGGTGATATAACAACTACCAGAACTTGGCACTTTTTCCCGAATATTGTATTCCTGCTATTTTATTTGAATCTCGTGTATTTGGTACATAGATACCATATAAGTCTACTTTTTGTTTCGAAGACAGAGCTCTCTCAGCGAAATTACACAAATCTATATCAAAACTTTTGTGATAATAATTGTTACGACCCGAAGTAGCATCGTTGACTGCCACATAGCATAATATTGAAGGTTCTCCTCGAACGGGTGTATTGGTGGTTCTATCTTTGAAAAATACATTTTCAATGAATCCGGTCATTACGTAGTCGTGAGCAGGCTGAACTGTGTTGTCCTCACTTTTAACTGATGTGGTGAGATTGCATAAAAGCATAAATGCAAGTGGAAGAGCAAAGACCATCAACGGTGTATTCATCGTTACCTGAAATTTGATTATAAGATACAGATGTATCAGGGTAGCTGAATTTATAGCCACATTTTTGAAATAAGTAAATTATATGGTGTATAGTTTAAAATTAAATTTGATATAGGCATTTTTAAAACATATTTAGATGCATACCTATCACAAATAATTTTTACGTTTTTACGTAGTTCATCTATTTATATTGTGAAAAAATATCGTGTTTGGAGTCGAAATTCATATTTTTTGTTAAAAAAATTATCTACTATGTTACTGAATTGAAAAGTACGCGAAAATGGAGAAAATTATTTGAAAACTTACCCTTGATAGTAGAATATCCTTGCGTAGAATGCGACCACAACTGTGTATAAACTTTGATAAACACCAAATGTTTGAGAAATAAAACCCTCGAATGGATGTTGATTTTTGTTAGGATTTTTTTTTCGGTACTTGGTTGTTGAAATTTATTAGTAGAAAAAAAATTCTGAAAAACTCATTCTTCTTTTCATTTTAACCGGCAGTCAGATTATTTTACATATATAAATATTTTTTTGCAGGTGAAGAGGTATGGAGGTATGCGTCTCTTTTTGTCTTAAAAAACTGGTTTTTCAAGCCTAATCGAATGTTTGATCATTGATTGTAAATTTATAGTAAAAGCATGAAATTTATGAGGATGTTTTTTTTTTGTTTACGTAAATATTCATTTATTATGCATCATGATTTTCATGAAATGTTCTAGTCAGGTGAATTTTTTTCATTCACTGATGGAAAAAAACTATAACCAGCCGAAGGCACATTAAGGGTTTCCGCTAAATCTGCATGACAAATTTCAACCTCTTGGGTCAATTTGAAGGCGACACTACTTTTTTGAGTCTCTGAAGAGTTGCAATTAATCCTAAACGTCGAATTTGCAGTAAGACACATCTATGGCCTTTGACAAATTCACATACCAAATTTCAACCACTTGGCTCAATTTGAAGGGGAGATATGCGTTCCACAAACTCGAAAAATAAAAAAAAACTACATTTTTGGGACTTGGGTGAGAATGGGGGATGATGGGGCTGAAAAGTCGAAACTCCAAAAAGCTGTATCTAGAACCTCCACTAAATGTGCATGTCAAATTTTAACCCTCTATCTCAATTTCGAAGGGAGATATATGTGGAACAGTCTTTTTTTTCCATGGTCAAAAAAGGGGGCATTTTTCATATGGTTCTCTTCTTCTAATAAACGAAAATGGCTGATTTTTGGATATGCTACGCAACTTTAAATTCTTTATTGATTTGTTCAAAATTAAAAATTATCACGATTTTAGCACCTGTAAGCACCTCCTCTCACGTATTTGTACAACATTGAATGTTCACTGAAGGTCACTAGTCCCTTCTCGTATATGTCAAATCCATTGCTAATGTACGTCTGTTGGACGAATTTAAGTGAATTTGGTTGGTACTGAGCCGAGTCAGTAGCGTAGCAAAGAATTCTCCGCTTGGGGAACTTTTTCCCTTGCCACCCCCTCTCCCCCAGAATTCAGTGGCGTATCAATACCTATCGGAGGAGGGGGGTGCAGAAAAATTTGCTTAAAAAGTAGAATTTACATAGCCCAAGCGAAGCAAAGACGAAAATTTTGCAAAACTTTGAGGGTTAGGAGTCGAAAAATTAATATTCTAACGCATTTCTGTGCCTTAAAATTTATTGATTTTCACCATCTTATCGCTTGTAAAAATGAATTTTTATGTAGGAAAAATCACTGCCCCCGCCCAATTTTAAACCACTGACAGTATTCCAGACGTGAGAACGAAAAGAAAATAAGCAGTGTTTGAACAAATCTTGGATTAAAAATTTTAGAAATCTCAACACTCAAAAATGTTAATAATTTTACATTTTTTGGAGCATTTTTGTTCATTTGTTTTAAATTTGCGGTCTCTAAAATCTGCCACCCTATCCCCCCCCTCCTTCACAATTTAATAAAATTAAGTCACTGATGAAATATCTTCAACAGTGACTTTGTTTTTTTTTGTGAAAGCTGAGTGATAAAAAAATTCAACTTCTTGGAACTCACCTCTTATAAATGAAGCGAGTAATAATAATAAATTGTCCGAACGACGCGAGGGCGAAATTTTAATTAAATAAGATTTTCAAACAATTAAAATTTATGAGATGGCGCAATTTGAAAATGAACTGATGATTATTCAAATCACTTTTCAGCTATTGAAGAACTTGAATTATTGCCGCCCAAGGAACCATTCACTCATTCCCTCCTCTTACTATGCCACTGAGTCGAGTAAACGATTTTTAGCTCCCAAGAAAAATGACGAATAAAACAAATATAGGGCCCGTTCAGAAAATCTTAATGGTCGTTTAGGATTCAAAAATTAATTTTTGTAATGCTCTCCCTCCCTCTTCTGGCTGCTGGTCGATAAACTGCAGTAGCCTGGTTTTCATAGGCAATATGACATAACAAATCGGGGTAAAATAATACGACCGACTACGAGTGCTCTAAAATCCTTCATTGTAATTTTTACTGGAAAAATAGATCCAACAATAAAATTGACAGCAGTTCAAAATAGAATTCAAAAGAACTTGCGTATATTTAAAGTTGATTTTCACTTATTCAAACTTGGTACTAAAAAATAAACATTGTTTCATCTATTTTCAGTTCAAATTATATAATAAAAAATACATTTGTGATTTACGTTTCAATATATTATGCAATGTTAAGGGCAGTGCAAATCTCGAAATTTTGCTAAAATGAATAATTTTGAGATCTATTAAATCGCCAGTTGAAAAGTTACGCAGCAAGTGAACGACATTATGACAAATTAGAATAGATAATAATTGAGAATTAGCTGCTGAATCTTTCGTTATTTTTTTCAATAATTTTTCAATTCTTATATTTCTCTTAATTAAAAATTTCCATTATGGTGTATCTGAGGATGCTTCGATCTTTTTATCTTCATCAATTGCCTTATTTTTGAATTGAGTTTCTTTTGATTATGACAATTTGTTGAGACGATGAGGTATAAAAATTAAAAATCTGTCGCATCACATGTTTTTGAAAAATCACTTGTTTCCAAAGTATCTTGATGATAACGCTGAAGGAGGATTAGAAGAAATCTTACTCTCAATTCCATACATGAAAATTAACTGTAAAATTACTCCCGTAAAAGTGAAAATTTCCTAATTTATCCCAAGGAAACCAACTGTTTTGAGTGTTCTGATTTGGTAACTCTTTTGAAACATTTTTGACATCTTCCTTTGGTCTGTCAGCAGCTGAGATCATTGATTTTAAAGGTTTCGCATTCGATACTTTGCAGCAAACATGCGTACTCGAACATTGGTCTCTGGAAAAAAAAAATCGAAATGCGTCAAATTAGGTACCATTATTTGTAAAATCTCTTATCCTCAATATAACTTAGTTTGTCAAGTACTAATATAATGCGGTAAAATATCGTTATACTTACTCTTGATTATCAGTTACAGGTAGTTCAATGGTATCATTTACATTGCATAATTGAGCTGTCAAACATTCGCATTTCAGGTCGATAAATTTACCATCAATTATTGACCTACTATAAGTGATTATTTTTTTGGTATCAGTTCTTGTGTTAGAGTTTGAGGATGGCGAAATATTTGACAAAATTTTGTTTATATTTTTTGTCGTTGGAGTGATCGTTGATGGTATCTGGTTTGATAATCCGGAAGTTATCGTATTCGTTATTTTACAGCAAATATCTGCATCAATACATCTGTTCCTGAGGGGAAAATTCCATCAAGTTAATTCCTCATAGCTTACTGCAAACCTTCTTTAAACCATTTTCCTACTTGTTTATTCTGCGGTTATTTTTATTCGTCTCATTGCTCATTTTCAACTAAATATTAATAGGTACTTACTTCTCATCGTTGGTTTCGGGTATATCAACAATATCGTTTATATTACATAATTGGAATGTCAAACACTCGCATTTCAGGTCGATGATTTCACCATCCACAGTAGTTCTGTCGTAATTAATTATTTTCTTGGTTTCGGTCTCTTCATTTGGGCTTACCAAAGTTGGTAGAGGATTAAACGAAATTTCATTCAAAGTTTCTATCATTGATGTAATCGCTGGCTCGTCAACCTTTGTGGTATCTTCTGCTACTTGGTTGTTTGGTGAGGAAAAATTCGATTCTGACATCGTTGCATTCTTTATTTCACAACATACCTTATCCTCTGAGCATTGGTCACTGGAAAAAAATTCAAATGGAATAATTTATTATTGCTATCGAAATCTTTGTTGGCAAATCACGTGGTTTTTCTGTAGTTGTTTGTATTTTTCTCGTATTTAGTTCATTTAATATTAGATTGAAGTAAAATATCTGTGCTTTTAACGCCTACTTTTCATTACTCGTTTTTGGTAATTCGATAATTTCAATATGGTTGCAAAAGTAAACTGATGAACACTCGCATTGTAACTGGATGATTTTACCATCACTCGTTGTCTTTTTCAAAGTGAATATTCCTTCATTATTGAATAAAATTTCTGTCAGTGATGTTTCCTCTGATGGTTTGCTTTTTGGTATTTTACAACAGACGTCAGCTTCAGGGCATTGGTCTCTGAAAAAAAATGTTTTTACTTTTTTCCTCTAATTTTTTTTTTTTTATTTCTTCGTGAATGGGAAAAAGTGAGGTGCTTCGGTGGCACAACAAAACAAAGACAATAGGTACTTATCACTTACTCTTCATTGTTAGTAATCGGCAAAGCAATGACATTTTCTGGACTGCATTGATGAGGTGGGATACATTCACATTGAATATCAGTAGGATCTTCATCGATCGCATTTATATTCTCGGTGGAATCGGGTAGAACAACAGGTGTATCTAAATTTGCAGAAATGTTGCAGCAAACCTCTTGAACAAAGTTGTCGCATGTCCCTCTAGAATGAAAATTTTCAGCATTGGAGTTGATCACAATACCTATTTTTAGCCTGATTTTCTATGTCTTATTATCAATGAAAACCAGGCTGTTACAAACTATCAACCACTGTGGATGGAGGAGGAAGTACTAATGAAATCACTTTTGGGGTCCCAGAAGGCCGTTGAGACCATTTTTTAACCATGTCAGTTATTTATTCTTTTTTATAATTTTTTTCCCCCTAAAAACTAAAAATAATTTGTTCAGGTCAGTACCAACCAGAATCAGTCAAATTTGTGCAGTATTTTTAGATTGGCATAGGATTCGAACTGGAACATTTCGAAAAGGATGTGCACATAGTTTTAGAAGAATTGAGATTTTCTTATGCCACTATTCAAAAATTTTTTAAAAGTTTCTAACTTTTTACCATTTTTTAGGAAAATTGAAATACATTTTGAAAAAAGAAATGGAATTTTTTAAGAATTAGTACAGGAATTGTTTTTTAAAATTTTTATGGAAATATGCTAAATTTGAGAGAGTTTTTGCACCTTATTTCCTATGCCAGTTTGTTTTAAATTTAAAATTCCCCGCGAGAATACGTTCATTTCTTATGAAATTTTCTTCTGATCAAATAACGTTTTCTTTTTCATTCGCTGGTTTTTTCCATTTTATTTCTTGGACCTTGAAAAGCCGAATGAGACCTTCACCAGAAAATTTTGCCGCAAATTACACGTTAAATGGTAATTCATTGTGATACTTACATGGCATGGAATGCATTTTCAACATCATTACTAACATCATTCTCTGGTTTGCATAGAAGAACCGAAGTACATCTGCATTGAAATTCTATAAGTCTACAATTGTCGACTAGAAACATATAAGTGATTAATCTTTCATCATTAATCACTTCGGGAGAATGGCATATCGGTGGCGAGACATCTTGTAAGGTTGTTCTGGTGCCCATCTGCACTGTATTCGTTGGTATGAGTGGATTCGTGTTTAATTTTTTACAACAGACGTTAGGAAGAAGACATTGATCTCTGAAAAAAAAAATTGTTCTTAGTTATTAGTTCTTTTAATTTATTTTTACACGTGATATTGTAAAATTATAGCAAAATGCAAAACATATTCGTAGAAATTGTCGTTCTTTATTCTACCGCCGAACTGTTGCCCCCTCCCCTCCTTCGCGTATATAATCAACGGTATATTACAAATTCGTAGGCTCGAAAAGCAACGCATTAGGATGCTTTTTCAATATTGTAGTACTTACTGGGCATTGTAAACGGTTGATAGGTCAATGATATCTTTTGATTCACATTGATAAAATTTCGTACATTTACATTGTAACTCGGTAACTATATTGTCGACGATAATCTGATATGTGATTATCTTTCTACTATTAGTCATTTCTATAGTATTGATCGTCGGTAGTGTGTTGGGTTGTAAAGTTGTCAAGGTTCTCATTTGGTCTGAATTTACATTTGATATTTTGCAGCAAACGTTAGGAAGTAGGCATTGATCTCTGAGGAAATAATCATGCTGTTAGTTCAATTCATTAGCCTGATTTTCTATGCCATTTTGTCAATGAAAACCAGTCTAATATGGACTATGGACCTATGGCGGATGAGCAGGGAGCTTGGGACATCGCTTGACGGGGCCTCACCCTCACCAGTCAGCTGAGAAAGTTGGTAAAAAACTTGTAAGTTGTGAAAAGTGACAAAAAATTGGCTGAGACAAAAATATAAAAGTTTTGCCATCTGCAGGTTAGCACGAACTCACTAGCAGAATTTAAAACTCCAAAATACACAATAATGCCAAAAAAAAAAAACAATTTTTCCAAAATTTCGCCCTCGCTCATTTCATCCTGGGGCCAGAAATTTTCGAAAAAATACACATATATTTACTCAGTATTTTGAATATCGTCATCTGAAGTTGTAAACGTCTGATCATCTCCATTGCACAAGAAGAATGGTATGCATTCACATTGTTGGTCGGATATTTGGCCATTCGTATTTTCTATATAATTGATCATTTGTGGTGTACTGTTTACTTCATTGAAATCTAATGATCTTAGGTGAAATGATAAAAGAGGAGGTATGATAGCTGCAACAAAAGATTAGATACACTGATTAAAATGTTAAAATTTGTACTTCTGAGTTATATTATTTTCGTTTAATGAAAATTAGTCATTCAAGTTAATCGCTACTTCGCATACAAAATACAAATTTAAAAAAAAACATCGCTTTGCGATACTTTTTTAGCTTGATTTTCGTGACATATTACAACCATGAGATTTGATAAAAAGCATCTTGCGGGTGGGAAGGGTTCAAGGGAGCTGAAATGTCGAAACCCTCAAAAGACACATCTAGGGTCTCTACTAAATATACATATCTAATTTCAAGTTCCTAGCTCAATTTGGATGGGAAGTTATGCGAGGAACAAACACAAAAAATTAAAAAAATTGTATATTTAGGACAGTAAGGGGATGAAATAGAGGTGAAAAGTCGAGACTCCCAAAAGGCACATGTAGAGCCTCAACTGAATGTACATACCAAATTTCAACTTCCTAGCTCAATTTGGTGGGGAGATAGGGGAGGATCAGCCTTTTTTCAAGGACAAGAAGGTGGAAAAACTCAAAATTTCCTCTCCTATTTGACTTGAGAGGTCGTTTTTTAGATTTGCTATACAACATTTGATTCTCTACCAATCAGCTTAAAAATGGGCAATTTTTATGTTTTTGAACCCTCAGCACCCCCTCCCCGAAATAGGGCAAAACTGAATTTTGACCCAAATTTACCCTCACTCATATATATCTAATTCGTTTCCGAACTGAGCCGATTGACCAAATTTAAGCGATTTTGGTCGGTATCGAGCGGAGTAAATGATTTTAACGTTCGGGAAAATAAAATAAAATAAAAATAAATATCTGTCAGGGCTAAAAATCGTCTTAATAGTTTTGTAGGACTCCCGAACGGATTTTGTTGGTATCCCCCCCCCCCTCCTCATCCGCCGTTAGAAAATCAGGGTGAATATTACATTTATGTTTCACTGAGGCATTGGCACTTGAACTTAGTTTTTTGGGAATAAGACATACTAGTGTAATGGTTATACTTAATTGTATAAATACCACCACCCGTCACACTAGTTGGCCATCTGTTTTGTGAACCTTGCAAAACAGGTTTATAGATAAGGTATTAAAATTATGATAAAAAAAACGATACAAACATTACGTAAGATGGATGTATTTTCGGAGGTCAGCTTTATTATCAAATTAAATTTGCAATCGAGTTGTTACTATGTGATTAAAAAGCGTAAAAAATTACACGTGTAGTAATAGATATTTGTATGTACTATGTACCTAGCTTACCTACCTACCTATTCATTTTATAATTACTGTTAACAAGTGAGATCTATATTATAAATGGAAGTTCCACGTTCTTTGGAACACCATTACGCGTTTACCACTGTTTGTAGCACTTTGTGAATTATACCATTCGAAGCTGCGTGATCTGTAGATGGTTTATAGTTTTTAAAATTTTTTTTTTTAATTTTATCGAGCTTAAAATTAACTTTCAAAAAGTTCAAATAGTTATTCGGATTAGAGAGCTTTAGTAACCAACTACTTTTAATGTAAACAAAACATCGAAGATTTGCGTCAGTTAGAGACTATCCTAAATCGCTAACCAACAAATTTTGAATGTGGTTGATGAGTATATTTGGACTAAATATTCGCCTCTGTTTTTATTTTTCGTAGTTCGTTCAATTTAAATTGAGCTCTGACCATTGCAAACATTAATAAGTGATTATCAAAAATTCAAAACCACATAGATTTTCGATTTTTCATCAATATCATTGCGATTTTTTCTCAAGTAATTACAGTGGGTGAATTATTTCAACGGTAAACAAAATCAATTTTTTTAACATCAAATCTTGTTCCCAACCAGTAATTATTTAAGCCTAAAATGAATGAATTTGTACATTATGAAAATTTGTCGAATATCTTAAAAACAAAGTGCACACAAATTTCTTCCCTAAATGAATCCAACCCTGTATTATTATTATCTATATTATGAGTGGCTGTGTAGCAAGGTAATTTTTTTCTTTTTTTTTTCAATTTTCCAGAAGGTATAGAAATGGTGGAAGGATATTTCAAAATTGAATAAAATCACTCCAACAGAATTAATTTTATTTACGACGTATTTACAGACATGCTATGCTGCTACTACAATTTTTGGTATGAGTACTTTCGAAGTAGGTACTTGAAACCTACAGATGGTAAAATTTTCAAAAATTTTTTTATTTACAGGAACGAAAAAAAAAAACAAAAACTGAAATATCTGTTTTCCAGACCTACGCAGACATAGTGCTAATGTGATGACCCCAATGAGAACGGGGTTGCATTCACTTTGGAAACCAATTAGTGTATACCTTATTTTTAAGCTATCA
>FIZR01022723.1:0-10181 GCA_900060175.1 Ferrisia virgata
TTTTTTTTTTAATTTTTATTATACTGGACGTGTATAATTTCAAGATTTTTACGCCCAGTGTTGGATAGATTTGACCTTCGCTGTTTGCAGATTTTCAAAAAAACGCAAAATTTGCCCTACCCTAATACATAAATTTAATATGCGGAAAGAGCAGAGATAGGAGAAAATGACAATTATGTAAGTCTGACCATTACGAATGAGAGATTGAGAAGTATGAATATGCTGGAATTCAACTCCTTTCCTCCTCCTGATATCTTCTCTCTTAGCATTTTACTGCTGCGAGTCCAACTTCCATACAGCTATTCATTATTTTATGAGTATGAGAAGAATAGGAGTACTAGAGAAATCAGTGCCACTAGCATTATTCTTATTATTAAAATTAATCTTACTGTTTGGAGAAGAAAGAAGATAAAACCACTACGACTGATGGTAATAGATTAGGGCGATGTGAAAAAAAAAACACAGTTTTAATTTCGACCAAACTCTTAGAGGCGATTGACTTGTAATTTCCAGTAATTACTTTGTAATTACTGCTAGTTATGATGTAAATTTCAAGTAATCCTGATGTAAGTTCTGGGTAATTTCAGTGTAATTGTGGGGTAAGTACGTCGTAATTTCAAGGTAATTACGTTGTAATTTCTGGTAATTTTGGTGTAATTTCGGGGTATTTACGGTGAAATTCCAGGGTAATTATGGAATAATTTCTGGTTATTACGATGTAATTTTGGGGTAGTTATTGGGTAGTTACAGTGTAATTTTTGTGTCACTTCGGGATATTTACAGTGTAATGTCGGGGTAATTACAGTGTAATTTCGTGGTAATTACAATGTAATTTCGGGGTATTTACAGCGTAATTTCAGGGTAGTTACAGAATAATTTTGGGTAATTTTTCACCAATTACACCCCTTAAAAATTAAGGAAGTTCCGGGTCCCTGAGCCAAAAAAATGTGATTTGAGTTTCTGTATTTTCTTGAACCATTGGAATCTCGATTGGATGAGGAAATGTAAAAACTCGAATAATTTTTTTTTAGCTCCGTAATCGGAGTCTTGCACCATGTTTAAAAGGTGTAAATGACGCAAAACCATGTTTTTCTCGATGATGGCCCTACTATGAGGGACACATAAATCTACCCTTATTTGAGCCAGAAGAATAAAATTTCGCACAATGTGTTTTCAACTCAAAATCAACCACCTTCGTGAGTTTGGTCAAAATTAAATATATTACTGTCGACTTCTGAAATCATTCAGTTTCGCTCTGATTTGTATATACTTATTTACGAAGTTACTGAGATTAAATAATTCACTTATTCGTGTCCTACATGAGAGCGAAAAAAAGAACTAAAAGTACCGAAACTTAGGTTCTATCGAATGGAAAAGATTTTATTTGAAAGAGCCGCAATAATTCCTTCACCTTTTGTTATTACCTACATTGACCGCTAATCAGTTTAAGGTTTTTCCCTATAGTGTTGCGAAAATTTACACAATTCTAAAGAACGCCAAAAGGATTAATTTTTTTTTTTTGAAAAATCATACCGAAGTATGATACTTGATACTTGTACTTTTTAGGAGAAAAATGGATTTACAGTTGCAAAGCGTATACCTGTACACAATTTGTAATTAGTATAATCTCCAAAGCGCCGTTGCTGATGTCTGAATTAATACTAGATTAGACTAATCCTATTATTAATAAGAAATGCAAGTGGAATTTTTAGACGGGTATATCGTCTCTTGATTTTTTCCCTCCGCCCTGCCCAGTTAGCTTACCCAGTCATCAACTAAAGGCGAGAATGCATTGAAATGTTTTATGAGTAGGTAGAATTATGCAGATGTAATGTACCTGTAATTATAAATGTGAGAAAGATTTAGACATTATCGATATTTATGGTATGTTGCCGATGGAGGAAGAGAAGGGAACGAGTACGTGGGGCGATAACGGCCTCCCTGGAGATCTCACACTGTAGGGTTAGATTCACATGTAGCTGACTTGAAGAGGTGGTCACTGAGGTGGATCGATTTTTACAAATTTTAGAAATTAGTGGTTGCCAAATAAACTAAAAGTAAAAAAAAATACCACAAATTCTTGAAAATTTTAAAATATTTTTTTATATCAAAAATGGATTAAATACTGTTATTTTTATCCAAAATAATCAACAATAATAATTTTTCATCTCCATCCTGTTTTTGAGGGAGACAAGAAAAACTACATTTTTTACTTTTTCCAAAATTTGCGAAAATCGATCTTCTCTAGTGGATGTTTTACATTCTTTGTATTCAGAAGTGGTGATGGGGAGGGGGAGCAGTAATAGGAGAGCTCACGGCTCCGATGAACCGTGACCTTTTATTTTTATTTAGAAAAAAAAGGTCACGGTTCAACAAGCTCTACTCACTCATAAAATTGACGCATCTCCGCTTTTTTTTAATAATTCGTATTAGTAAAAAAACTGCTGAGATGAATTTTTTGTAAATATTTGAAATAATGATTTTGGCGTTTTTTTAACAAATGAGGTAATATTGACCACAATTCAGTGCATTTGTTTTTAATTGACGTATATTGAATTTTTCAAAAGGACTAAGATTGTAGCTTCATAGAATTTCTATCTTGAAAAACCTCTTAAAATTTTTAATTGGCAGGTATTTGCGAAAGCTGGTAGCGCCTTCGATATTGCAGATAGGCAAGAATGAGCTCATCTTTTTTTTTCAATAATAAATATGTTTGCCCATCATTTTCTCTCAGGTTATAAACATTTCTCATGTGCTGAATATTGAGGGTGCATTAAAGTGATGATTATTAGCCCTTCAATGCTTCTAATCAACCCCCCCCCCCTCCATCATATCTTCTGATATTTCATTTTTTCGCTCATTAAAAATTTTTCAAAAGTGTGATGACTGATGAGATTATGTTTTAGGATCAAACTTCATCAGTACAGTTGGAAAGATTTCTCAACAGTATAATTGTAATGCTCCCTTCAAAGAGCATAGCCAGGTAAGAAGGGGTGAATCGACCCTTGGCTGGGATTTTCAAACTATCTAGTGGTGGTTGGTCTTTATGGTTTAAAAACTCGCTGGTAAAAATTTAGTTTAGCTTATAAATTTTTATATTCTAAAATTCACAACCGATTTTTTCCAAACTTGCAAGGATAATGCACCATATCAAGGGGTCATCCGTGGAATTTTTTTCAAATTTTTTCCATCATCTTTTCATCACAACATGGTCATTTTTAAATCTCAAAACCAAATATCTGCATGATGTTTCAGACCTGGAACAAGGAAAAAAATATATATGATGTAGCAAACTCCATTCTATGACACACATTTTTTTCAAAATTTTTTTGGTAGTGGAAAATCTTTGAAAATGCGAAAGACCACCGTTTTTATTCATTTTTACTGTAATGTTTTTGTTCTTTAAAATATGTTCTATTAGACTTATTTACATTCGATTGTCGTTTTTTCAACTTAAATTCATTCATTTTTATCGTTTTTGATAATTTTATCTTTCGAAAATTCCATTGTACGATTACTAAGTTCAAAGCGATCAACCTGAAATTCGTGTTCAGCCAGTTTAATTACCTCAATCTAGACATTTTTTGCGTTCATTTTACTCAAATTTTTAAAAATCAATTTTTATCTTAATTTGCAAGAACTTATCAGAAATAATAATTTTTTTGAAAAAAAAATCAAACAAAAAATCAAAAATTTTTAATTTACGAAAAATTATTGTAGAAAGTGAGAAATAGTGGAACTTTGTAATTGTTCAATGGAATTTTCGAAAGAAAAAATTATCAAAAGTAATAAAACTGAATAAATTTAATTTGGGTGAAAATGCCTATTTAAAGCTGGCAAAATGAATAAAAATTATGGTATTCCACGATCAAAAAAAATTCAGAAAAAAATTTATATTATAGATATGAGTCTTATTACATAATGTATATTTTTTTTTCCATTGTCCAAAGTCTAAAACAACGTGTGGATCATAGAGTTGATAAAAAAAAAAACATACCTTAGGTTTTGACCAAACTCCCATAGGTGGTTGACTTTGAGTTAAAAACCCTCCATACAAAATTTTAAGACTCAAGCTCAAATGGAAATGGAGTTATGGGTCCTCAAAGTGGGATCATTTTGAAAAAAAAACGCGATTTTTCGTCATTTTCACCTACTTAAAGTGGTGTAGGACTTCGGTCACAGAGCTGAAAAAATGTTATTTGAGTTTCTGCGTCTTCCGGTACCATTGGCATCTCGATGCGATAACATCTACCAGAAGATTGAAAAGTTGCAGATCGTAAAAATCGAGATATTTTATAAACTAAATTGTAGTTGAAATTGTTCAAAAATTTCTCATTGCAGGGCCATCAACTGAAAAATGGATTTTCAGGTGTGGTAATTGAAAATTTCTTGATAGCTATGGTGATAATTACAACGATCTCGGAACTATAAGGTTGGCTACCCTGTACAGGTACCTTTTGAGCAATTTCAATTCGAATTTTCTTTTCTGAGCTGAAAAAATTTTTTGGACCCATTATCTAGATAAAAACCCCCTTTAATTGCGTTTTTTTTTTTTTTTTTTTGAAAAAATAAATATAGTGATTTTTATAATACGCAACCGTTCAACCCCCTGATAGGTGATTATAAGTGGTACCGGATCGAGATATCAAACTCAAATCGTACTTTTTCTGCTCCGTGGCCTAGGTCCTAAACCACTTTAAGAAGGTAAAAATGACGAAAAATTGTGTTTTTTTTTCGAAAATGATCCCACTTTGAGGACCCATAGCTCCATCTTCCTTTGAGCTGAGATCACAAAATTTTGTACGCTGGGTCTTTAACTCGAATTCAACCACCTAACGTAAGTTTTGTCAAAATCCAAAGTATGTTTTTTTTTTCAATCCACCCTAACGTAGATATTTGGTTTTGAAATTTTGGAAATGACCATTTTGCGATGAAAAGATGATCGAAAAAAATCTAAAAAAAATTCCAAACATGACCCTTGTTATATGATTTATTATCGCAGCAAAGTTGAAAAAAATCCAGTCGAAAATTATAGAATATAAAAAAATATATCAGTTAAACGATAAGGGTGGGTAGGGAGATACAATTTTTACCAGCGAGTTTTCAAACCATGTGGATCAACTTCCACTAGATAGCTAGAAAATCCAAGCCAAGGGCCAATTCACCCCTTCTTAGTCGGGCTATGCTAGCTGTATAGGAAGGCCGTTATTAACCCCTTCCCCTCGATGTTTTTCGCCATACCACTGGAGTATCCTTTCGTACTTTATTGTTATCATTAAAATTGCTGTTGAGGATAATGAGTTTACGTGTGGAAATAAAGATGTGAACAGGAGCTAGAAACAAACTGATCACGTAGAAGTTTCTTCGTACATGATAACGAAATTGTTATAATTGTTTCTAATCGATTTGTAAATATTTGTTTGTATACAAAATACGCTTATTTATTCGATGTAATTTGTCCACATAAGCGTAGGTATAGTTGGTGTACAAATTTTCGAAAAATCGTCAATCAACCATCGAATGAAGCCACTCCGAGCAGCAACATCCTGCTTCTGCAAGCATCGTCGAAAATTCCAGCTTTTATTCTTCGTTTTCGCCACATATTGGCGAGGAAAAATGGGAAAAAAATCATCGGAAAATTACACACGACGAATTGCCAGAAGTAAACACGACATGTCGGGCATATATGTCTGCCCCAAACACATTCGAGCATGTGGAAAAAGGTACACGCATAGAAGTACTTGATCGTACGACGAAACCTCTCGATCAAATAACAGTAATAATAATAATAATATCACCGAATACGCGCGATCGAGTCTTGGTCGAGTGAGCCCGGCATACACATGCACGTTGTGGCGGTACCTCGGTCGCTGGGATTCGTGTTTTTGGACGCTGCGGACGGTACGCGGACGCGACGGATTGCCGTGTGTGTAGTACGCCGACAGAAATGACGGGACGGCGGCGTCGACGAGCGAGGCATCCCGCCGTCGCCCGCCACCGTAGGGAGTCGCTTTACTCGATTGGTAGGCGCGTTCGTGGCGCGTCACTTGATTGGCGGCGTGCCCCTTCGGTGGTGGGGGTCTTGGAAGCGGCTATTATCATAAGGGGTTAGCGCATTCGGTCGGTAGGTAAAAACCATACCGAAAGTCATAAACGATACCGCGTAACAAGTGCAACACGGAGCGCGCCATTCAGCTAAATTGCTACTAAACAATAGGAAAAACGTCGTTGGTTATTTTTTTTTTTATTTTTATTTTTTTGTAACTTACGGGTGCCGCCGCTCGCTCGTTCGCGCGCGTCAGGGACCACAAAAACGGTCCATAAAAAGCTTTTTAACGCTGAAAAAAAAAGGTTTTTATTTTCGATACGCGCGTTAAAATTCGCACACATCAATTTCGGTAAACATGAATATAAGGTAAATATAATAAAGCGTGTAATAAATATCGTCACCGCAAGAAGCATCCATCGCAGAGCAAAGCCCGAACAACGAGAAGAAATTTCAACAACCATTCGAACGTGTTATGATATAATTGTTTTTTTTTGCAAATTTTTTTTTTAATTCGTCGTATATTTTTGTCGAGATTTCAATCGTTATCGAGTATTTTCATTTTGTAGAGTTTTTTTTTTTTTTTCATTTTATTTTACGTATTATTTTTTTGATTTTTTTGCGTTCTTTATTTATTTATTTCTTTTTTTTTGTAATTTTCGATCAGTCTTCGACAGTTTCGCGATCGATTATTTTATTCATTTTAATTTTTTTTTTCAAATTTAATTTTTGTCGAATTTTTTTTATCATTGAAATCGCCAATAATTGTGCCAATTATATTCGAGTATTGTATTGTTCGCGAATCGAGTGCTATATATCTTGCTATGATCATCGATCCAGCATCATCAGCGAAATAGCGATGAAAATCGTACGTATAATTGGATAACCTTATTCTTCATCGTCGTAGTTGTCGTTATCATCATCATCATCATCATCGTCATCATCATCGTCTTCGTTGTTTTCATCTTCTTCGTAATCTCGATCATCGCCAAACAGTGCACCAGCATCGAAGAAATCAGAAGATCATCGTCATCGTCATCGTCGTCGTCGTCGTCATCATCATCATCATCATCCCTTTTAAAAGGTGTGATGATATGAGACAATGCCGCAATGACTTCGAAATTCATTATCGATAGTATGTTACCGAAATATCACCAGCAGTATCATCATCAATTGTTGAATCCGGTCATTACGTCCAGCAACACTGGTGCGAATCTCGATTCGCCTGTGGTTAATTACAGTCTAACGAATAATTCGTCGTCGTCGTCTTCGTCGCCTCCGCCATCGCTGGTATCTCCGGCCAGCCGAATGTATCCGTACGTAGCGGCTTCCGCGGCCGCCGCCCATCACCATCATCAGCAGCAGGCGGCGGCCGCGGCCGCGTTCGCGACCGGATCCATGGTTCCGGGAGCGTTCACGTCGCCCAGCTCGGCGGCGTTGGCCGCCGTCGTGGATGCGGCCACCGGCGACAAATCGTGTCGATATACCAGTAATGTTCCTACGGCCGACTCCATGGTCAACTATACGCTGCACCATCAGAACGGAGCGACCGCAAATTCGGCGTCGGCCGCGTCCGCATCCATGGCCGCGTTCTATCATCAAGCCGCCGCCGCATCGGTCGGCGCCGATCCTTTGAATTCGTGTTCGTCTCAGGTTAACGCCAGCACCGGCCAAGGTATGCCGGATTTACCGCGCTATCCGTGGATGTCGATAACTGGTAAGTTGTACCATTTTTGTATATTTTCTACGTAGGTACTTGGCAGGCTGGCTCTTTTGCCTTTTCGTATTTGGAGGTTGCTTTGCGGATACTGTGTCGACGAGATTGACCATTTTTTTGGCCCATTCCAGGGGTTTCCTCACACCCCCAGTGGGTTGACCTGCCTATACAGATTGGTAATCGTACCGATCACCAACGTGTTTCAAGGTGTCTGCCAACCTTACCATTGTGGTTAATTTTATTGCTTTACGATAGGTCGTATAGTTTTGTCCTACTGTGAAAAGGGTCTTCCGAGTTAATTCTTCGCTGATCATCGATCGATTGATCTGATACCGTGATCGGTGTCACATTCACATCACACAAACGAAAAAACTAGAAGCAATGACAGAACAATCGCCACAACCATCAACAAAGGTGGTCTTATCTATAGCTACGTGTACTGCCCATAGAAAGGTACCTAACACTTGTGGACCAAAAAAAAAGAAAAAAAAAGAAAGTAAAATCGAATTCATCTCCTGCGGTGTATCGAATGGCGAATTTATTATGCTTCTAAATCGATGTAAATTAATCTCTACGTGTACTATAAATAATAATTTTGATTAACCACGATTAAAAACTATACCATTCGAGATAAAATGTAATACGTTCTACGGTAGACAACATTCTTTACCTATGAGAATTAAATGTACGAAATACATCGATGTATAATGCAAATTTTACTGCTCCACGTTCTCGTCGTCGTATTTATACAAGTGTAATTTCTTCGCTAAGGCCAAGAAATTGGCGCTTCATTGGGCTAGTAGCTTCGCACTACATCGCCGTCTTGTCTTGTCATCTTGTTAAAAATATATCGATAGTTTTTTCGTATGTGTATGTAGTGTGTGGTATATGTAAACTGGCTACGTTTTCGTATAAGTAAATGGTGTTATGTTTACATTTTAACCCACGTGTAGCCTATGAGAATTGAATGGAGGTCTTAGCGATGCGTATTTAGGCTAAATTTATTGGTATACACGTTTTTAGTTAATGTAACGTATAGTTTTTTTACACGTACGGTAGTCTACGTACCCCTACCGTACGTACGTAAGTTGTATAAAAAACATATTACTAATATCCCATCCCCCTTCCCCTCCGTTTGAGTACTTCCAGATGCTTGTATATAGAGGTGTTTCCGCCACCATTTACTTCGTCTTGAGTGTAGACGTAGGTAGGTATGTATGTCTATGTATGTATATGTTTGTACATAATTGAAAGATGGGTTTGTTGCTCGAGTAGAAGTGTTCTTCAAAGGGGGGAAAAGGTGTAATGAGATGGGTATTTAGACCATCGGACGTCTCTGATCTCGAGAGATGGCGTAAGTGGGTAAGATTTTTTGATTGTTGGATTGTTTATTGTGGATTTTTCGCGTGGCGAATTGGTTGTCGGATTTGGGCTCTGAAGGGGTACAAGTTTGCACGTCACTGGAGGTAATTTGATGGCAAGTAGTTTTTGAGATCATCAAGAGGTGTTGAGCTTTTCGTCATGGAATGGTGAAAAAAGCACGAGACCGTGATAACGAGAGGAGTTGTGCGGGGTTGTGAGCGTCTATTTTGGCAGCATTTAGAGCTGATATAGGTGTCTGAAATAGAACTGTAGTACAGTCGATGAATCTGACACAGGAGTACAGCGAGCCGAAGGAAGGTCTTCAACGAATTGTTGAACTCGTAAGTAGTGGCCTTCCGAAGCGATGTGCTCTGAAGGGAGTCAGCTTCAAATTTACCAACTAATTTTACCAACTTTCAAAATTTCTAACTGATTTTTCAAAATTCTATAAGTAGCCTAAGTACTAAATTTTCCCAAAACTATGCAAAAAAGCAAGTTTCATGACTAAAAAAAAATTATTTAGCACGTACAAACGTACATTTTTGGCTAAGAAAACATTTTTATTGATAATTTCTTTTAAAAAAAAACTAAAATTTTCTCATACCTATTTATTCAAATTTTAATGCGTTTATATCGCATTTGCGACAAAGACTGGACGATTTTTGGTAAATCTAGGGCTGTAGTCGAGTCATAATTACACTTCGTCATCGTTAAACTATCCTGGAATTTTACTGTTTTTCCAATCTCAACCAGTGACGGTTTTGCATATTTTGCCACTAGAGGCAAACCATTCTTTGTCACCATTTGAAAAAAGTAAGCGACGAAAACGTCACACTACAATTATGACTTGAGAAGAATTTTCAACGAATTTCTTTTACAAATGAAAGATAGAATAACGTCCAAGCGAGGTGAGGGAATTTTCTGAAATATTAGGAACAGAGAGTCAAAAAACGATGCTCTAGCGCATCGATAAATTCTAAATGCCAAATTTTATTACATGTTAAGAATGATTCATTCCGCAAAAAGGTACGCTTCAAATTTATTTTTCAAAAAAAT
>FIZR01022725.1:0-54088 GCA_900060175.1 Ferrisia virgata
TTTTTAGGGCCTCAAAACGATTTTTTTTCCCCCCCCCCCCCCCTGGCGTTGGTTGATAAACTGTAATAGCCTGGTTCTCATTGGCAATATGACGTAGAAAATCAGACTAATAAATATCGGACATGGTTTAATATGGCCGTAATGGTCTTCTAAGATCCCAAAACGGATTTTGTTGATATTCTCGTGATCTTCATCGACAATGCAATACATACAATGTAAAATCAGGTTTAAAATATGAAAAAAATACCGGAAACAATATCCAAACAAACATACTTGGCGATAAGATAATTTCCATTTCCCATCTTCTTATGACAATATCCATATATGTTCACCGAATCGGGCGTTATACTGACAGGAGTGTACTTAATTTGACCCGGCAGACTATTCAAAGATTGCATTGAAAACTCTCCTTGTAAATAATCCGGGAAAAAACAGTCGGCCAAGCCTGCGAACAAAATATTATCATTATTGTTGACAAAAGGTGGAAATTTGAAAACCAATGTGACGTACACGTCGTCAACTCCGCTATCTCATCATCCAGGTAATGTTTAGCTTAGCTACGGTATCTTGCACAGATGCTAGACAAACCACCACCTTTGTTATGGCCTTTATAAATAGTTGGTGGTTGGTAGCTGTTACAAGAGGGCCATCTTCGAAGATGAACCTGTTCTCCAAACAGTACTAATGACTAGTTTGTCAGAGATCGATCGAAATTCACACAACGATAAATACGTAGATATATACGTGACGCTGAGCCGTTTAATATTCATTCTTTTCCCACGAACAATATTGTACCTAGTACCTAGTACCTGCTACAGCCCGGACAGGGGATAAGCTAATAGGCAAAGGTATACGAATAAGAACTACATAGCGTACCATCTAGGTAGGCGAGTATTTTTTTTTTTTTTATAATGAATTTTGTTTTTCCATCGTGTACGTGGACATGTTGTTATTCTATGGTTGAGAGCTACCGGATGTTCATTACCGTTGATGTGGAAAGAATTAGGGTACCTACTACGTTGGCAATGGTGCCATACCTAGTTCGCCCGTAAATAATACGATTAAAATACGTCACCGAGGGGTTTTGACCAATCGCGCAAATACGAGCTACACATCTGTATACGTTTTGTGCCAGCTACGCAGATACCATACGAATATCTGTTTGTCATCGATGTGTACGTGTAATAATATCTTGAGCCTATAATAAACGATCGTTATGGCTGCACAGCTTTGAAAAATTACCTCGTGTAATTAATTTCAATTCTGGGCGTATATTTACATTTTACCTTTCGAACCCTGGAGGTCATTGGTACCTTCCCTACCGTGTACCAGTAATTGCACGCGCTTGTAGTGGAAGATTTGCACAGCTTGGTAATTAATAGCCAAAAAAGTAAAATTCTCATAATTCGATTCATCTCGATAATCCATCGTGGTCGGATTTTAATTATTAAATTACCTATACAATACACGTTGCTACATAATGAAGTACCTGCGCTTTGTAAACCAGTTATATCGATTACCAGCGTCTGGTTACACACCTGAAGACGACAACGACGACAACCACAACGCAAGAATATATTTATCTGCACGTATCGTATGATGCCTATGCGAGTATGCAAGCGTGATTTTTTTCCCCCACAAGTATTCACTCTCGTCAGATCGGTAATTCAATATGTAACACGAGAAGCCCATTGGCAAGTCCGAAGTTGGCAAATTATCGACAACGAGATGTACTACGAGGTACTTGGAGAGAAAAATGCGCCAATTTTTCAATCCATTGTACTCGACAAAGCTCATTATACTCGGTTCGATTTACCAATAGGTAAGCTACGTTATCTGGGTCCAAAGTGAGTGGTATTGTGTGAAGCTAGACGAGGCACAGTCTAACACCATTCGCGTGAACTTTTTACCTTCTATCTAAATAATATGACTCGTAATCGTATAAAAGTTGTAAAAATGAATCGTTTTTGTTGATAGCAGAAATATTATTCCATCGATCCGATGTACGGATGTAGTCTACAGAGGTTAAAGTATGATCAGTCAAGTATGACCATTTGACGAACCATCATTATACGATCCGACGAACGTATTAGGAGCTGAAAAAAAAAGTCAACGAACTGAATTCATTACAACGAACGTTGAAAATTTTTTAAATCATACATATCTATAGGAGTAAAAGATCCGTCTTACTGAACGATTTAACGAAACGAAAATGACCAAAATTTTCTGTGCTTCAAATTTGAACTCATTGGCCAAATTAGATGAAGAGACTGAGGATGAATTCTACGTTCTGTTTTAAAAATAAGAATTTTTTCCTAAATATCTCAAAACATAACTACCTTGAAAAAGCTACCCTCAAAGGACGGACATCCGAAATGTAGAATCAAAGAAACATCAAGTTCTAGTTCAGCGACCATGACACTCGGAAATAGATATAATAATTATGACGTCACCTATAAAATACTTGCACAGAAAAACTTCAAGTTGAGCCACAAAAATAATTAGATTGCTCCTTTCAGGTGGTCGATATTTCTGAAAATCCACCGAGGAATCGCCAACGCTTCAACAACATTTCACATTGAAATGTCACCGAAAAGTAATCGAGCATGTTTCAAAGGAGCTCAGTGCTCAGACTCTTATCTTGTACTTCGGCAGAGGATCTAATCACGTAAAAATCATCTAATTACGTCGATCTGGTACTTTGAAAAAACATGAAAATGTTACTCGATCGCATCAAAATGAAATCAATGCATCAAAACCACACATTTTTTTTACGGGTTTCCAGCTGGTCAGATCTTACATCTTACAGCCTAAACGCTTCATTTACAGCTTTTCTGGCTCCAAACTTCGCTGCCGAGTATGGGATTCTGAAGAATTTAAGCTCTTTTTCCAGAGCTCTACGTAACATTTTGAAAGACTTTGGGTCTGTCTGGGCTGCTTTGGTCAAACCAATTTCAACAGACTCAGGAGCTCTTAAAATTAAGATCAGAAGAAAATTTTACTTTAAAAGTTGCCTATTTTTCATTACATAGGTGAATTAATTGGGATTCCTCAATTTTTTTCGAATCTCTTTTTATTGATTTTTTTTTCATTGTTCCATCACTTGAAAATGAATTTTCGCCTCATGTATGCGTTCAGCTTGAAAATTTTTTAACCTATCCCCTCCTTTAAATTCCAAACATTAAATACTGGTTCCTTACAGAGCCAGGATGCTAATATTCCAAAAATTAGGCTCTCACTCCAAACAAAGAATCTTTACATTCCAAATATTAAAAACTGGCTACGGAGATAAGATCCTTATATTCCAAACATTAGACTCCCACTCCGAAACAAAACTCTTTACATTCCAAATACAGCGTGTTCAATTGATCCTGGCGCCAACACTTAACAAAATGAGAATTTTCTGTATTGAAAATATGATGTTGGCAATTCGTTCCAACAAGCGCCAATAGGAAACGTTGAAAAATGAAAACACATAGAAACAAGTTGCCAACCTTACATTTTCAGCGTGAAAAATTCTCATTTCACTGACTAAGGGAGATAGGGTGCCAAAATCAATTAAACTAGCCGTATTAAGTTCCGATTTCCAAACTTGATTCTCTAAATTCCCAGTATTAAGCTCCAACTCCGAAGTTAGGATACTTATATCCTGCATATTGAGCTCCAGCTTCAGAGTCAAGTTTCTTACCACTTGTATACCTGGCCTCCAGCTTCGGTGTCGGTCTCCTTACAGTTCAAATATCAGGCTCCAACTCCGGAGTAATGCTCTTTTCATTCTAGGAAGCAAATATCAAATTATAGCTCCGGAACCAGAATCATTATGTTCTGAATATTAGACCACCACTCCGGAGCCAAGATCATTACATTCCAAATAATGTGTTCCGATTTCGGAGCCTGGCTCCTTACATTTACAATATTAAGCTCCACTTATAGAGTTAGGATCCTTACAATTCGCGTGTTGCGCTCCAACTCCAGCTCCAGAGTCAAGCTACTTATTATCTTTATACTGCCTCTAGCTCTAATGCCAGATTCCTTACTGTTCAAATATCAAACTATAACTACAGAGTAAACTTGCAGCGAGCCTTAATTAGAAGAGGGGAACTTTGACTGAATGACAAAGGACGTTGGATAAACATTTTTCGATGACATTGCACCCTTTTGAAAGCAGATAGGTTCAAAAAGGAACGAGGATCTTCCCTCAATATTATCTGGGGTAAGGCCTTAGCAAAAGAAAAATATTCACAAACCCCTAAATTGATTCATATCCATTTCTGATGGTCTCTACATCTACTGCCTCCTTTTTGGGACTACCCTAATAATCGTTCTTCAAAGGAAAAATCAGTGTTACCAAGTTTGTAAAAGCACTTGAATATAGCTTATGGAAACATTCCACCGAACAAAATACCAACACAGTAAAAATTTGCTATTACGATGGAATTTTCCTACAGGATGTCCCGTTCAGCTCTAAGGGATACTCAACATTTTCTAGCGTCCCCCTGGCTATGAGCCTGCTCCGAATCCAGGCTCCTTACATTCCCAATATTGAGCTCTAGCTTCTGAGTCAGGTTTCCTGCATTCCAAATATTGGAATCCAGCTCCCTAGTCAGGCGTTTTACCCTCGAAATATTGAGCTTCATCAGCTTCGAAGCTATGCTGTTACTTTTGCAAAACTATTGGACTTTCCGGACCATCGTACTTACTCCGGTGCTTTATTTAAAATTTTCAAAATCATATTCGTGATCAGAAAAATCTGGAAAAAAATTTCGCAATATGCTACAACCTCCCCTCCCCATCCTTCTACAGACTGAAAGAAAAAAATGGAGTGAGAATTTGTCGAGAAAAAATATGTACTTAATTTCTATGAAAAGAAGTGTTTAAATATATTTTCAATCTATTAAGCTCCTCTTCTCTCCTTAATTTTTTCAGTGTTTACACTTCGTCCATTATGAGATAAAATCCGAACTTTATCTGTTTTCGGGCAATTTTCTATCTTGAAGCTGACGTACTGCAAATTTCACACAAGCAAACACCAAATAGAGTAAAAACTGAATCCTTGAAACTTTTGCTTATCTCAACACTCCAAAGTTCCGTTTATTTTCCTCCTTTCGAATAACTTCATTCGCTGTACGATCTACCATTTATCAAACCATAACCATCTTTGCGCAGTAAACTCACCGTATTAAATCTTTCTGAACAAAAATTCCAATCCCATCGTCGCGTCTCGTCAGCCAAAACGATCCAAAATAAATTTCGTACGTGCGAGTTACGTCGGTCCCATGTCAGTGTACTTGTAATCTTCAACATTATCTCGTCCTATATCCATTCTCGCATGTCACACACCTTAGGCTTCTGTACACTAGAAGGAAACCAGTACCTGCTACACGTTGTCTAATACGGTCCATACCTGGCTTAGTAAAAAGAAAAAGAAGAAAAAAACACAACCCATAGTACGACCGTGAAAAGAGACGAACGTGCTCGAAATAATTAAACCGTACCTAAAAAAATTTTAAAATACCAGACTTTCAAATTACATTACAATGGTAAATTTTTCCAATGGTCGACTCGCGCACCTTATTAGCTTTTCATATCACGAGTCACCTTTCATTTGTAGTAATAACATATGTTTAAATCTTTTTAAACAGCTTATTCGTTCAAACTGTGCTTAGATAAAACGCACGTAACACACCGCTGGAATATAATTTTTCCAAGAAACACCATTTGGCAGGTAAATATAAACTACCCTAGTCTATTGTTAACACTTCTACCTGCGATATTGAATCTGGCAATACGAGTGTTCGAGTCAATTGGATGTAGTGTAGTATGCGTATGCAACAAAAAATAAAGAAAAAAAAATCACCTCTACACTTGGTATGCTTTTCAATGGACACGGACCATTTCAAAAGGTAAAAGTATTTCGTTTTGAATGGATCGAATTTCAAGGTCGTATATGATCGCAGGGATTCACATAAAAGGTTCGGTGTGTTTGTTTTTCCCCCCGCAGGTACCAGTTATCGGATAGGTAGTAGGTACTACTGAGCATTGCAACTGGAACCTTGGCACGATTGTATGCATATAGGTTTTAGGTACGTCTACCTTCTTTTTATTGGCCGAAATGTCACGCTCGATTGAAGTTTTTCTATTCATTCATAAATCTGACTAATGCTGTACAAATGTACTGTATAAATGGGTACGCGTTGAGTGTAGGGAGTTCGAGATTTTGTAGATTGCGGTCGATGTAAAATATATGTGAATTCTTAAAATTTCCGAAAATACTTCACAATACACGATACGATACTGGAACGAATACTCACATAGGGATAAAAAATTTTCACTCCAAGCAAAACGCAAATAATTACGTACACTACAGCTCATAAGTCTCAGCACCCATACAGCAACTTGTCAAAATCAACGGTTTTTTTTTCAACTCGTAATTATTGTATCATGAGAAGCCCAAATCTAAGACTATTATATATTTTTGGAAAGCTTAGAATCTCTACTTTCTGAAAATGTATTTAATATTGGAAAAAGGCATCACAAAAAGAGCTTCATGGTCAGTTGAGAAGTTTGAAAATTGATGGTAATCGATTTTTCAGGCTCAAAATTTAGGCCGCCGTCATTTTTGCTTTCGTAAAACTTTTTTCGTGATTTTTGTATATTTGGGACATCGAACCCCTTCGTTTTACTGTTTTTTTCAAACGGCATTTTAAGTAATTTCGTAACGACCTTTGCGTATCACTAAATAGTGAAATTTTAATTTTTTCTTCGAATAAAAGTAAATAACGGAATATGCTCAAAAAAAAAAGGTCTACTTTTTACGTGGTGTATTTCGTTTTTCGCGAAATTGACTTTCAAAGTCGCTACACGTAAAAATGTAAACAAAAACGTGACCAAACTCGAAAATTTTTTCAAAAAAAATTCAGAACACCGCCACTTTAGTAAAAAAATGAATAAATTTCGAAATGCAAATTATGTGGTGAAATTTTTTTTCAATTTGCTCCATCCAAACTGGTTTTAGCTATGCTCAAAATTGCTTCGAAAATTAAAAATTCGGGAATATTTATATCCTTAAATTTGGGTCACAAAGCTCGAATCTTTTATCAGTTTGGACCTTCTAGATTTTTTGGTTCAAAACACTCAATTGAAAGTTTAAATCAAGTGTAAGTGGAGAGTGAACTTTTTCGATAATTTTTGAAAAATTAAAACACAATCAAATTATTATAAAAATGGTAAAATTTGAAGTGGGCTCAAATAAAAAGTTTGGAAAATACACTCAAACATAAAGAGGAAAAACTCTCATTTTTAATATTGATGAAAAAATGCTCATTCCATGTCAAAGTGAACCGAATTTGATCTTTGGGTTTTCAAATTGGTTTGAAAAGTTAATAAACATTTCGAAAATTGACCAAAAATTACAAAAAACTGGTGAAAATTGACTTGAAATATAAGAAAAGTTGTTAAAAGTTGTTAAAAATGTCAAAAATAGATTAAAATGGTAGAAAATTTGTCAAAAATCATCGAAAATTAGGTAAAAGTCATATCAGAAATTACTGAAATTCGGGTAAAACATTGTTTAAAAAAGGGTTTAAAATGCAGATAATTGATCAAAAATTTTGAAAAACTTGTGAAAATTGACCTAAAATATGCGCAAAATGGTTAAGAAATAATCGAAAATTAGGTAAAAGTCAAGAATAAATGTCGAAAAATGAGCGAAAATTTACCCAAAACGTAAGAAAAATCGTTAGAAATCATTGAAAATTGGTTAAGAATCAAGAAAAAATGTTGAAAAACAAATAAATTTAGATCAAAAATATGAAAAATAGCTAAAAATGATTGAAAATTGATCAAAAATTGTGAAAAAGTGTTGAAAAACAGGTGTAAATTGAGCAAAAATATGAGCAAAACGTCAAAAATTATTCAAAATTGTCAAAACAATGAGCTGAAAATGCAGAAAACTGATTAAAAATTACGGAAAAATGTTGAAAAACAAACAAAATTTAATTAAAAATATGAAAAACCGCCAAAAATTATCAAAAATTAGGTATAAATTTCGAAAAAATGTCGAAAAATAGGTGAAAATTTTCCCAAATGTGAGAAAAATCATCAGAAATCATCGAAAATTGGGTGAATTACAGTCAAAAAAGGATTAAAAATGCAGAAAATCGATCAAAAATCACAGAAAATGTTGAAAACCCCGTAATAATTGATTAAAAATTAATAAAAAATATTGGAAAACATGTGAAAATTTACCCAAAACTAAGGAAAATCGTCAAAAATTATTGAAAGTGGAGTACAAAACTGTGACGAACGGTTTAAAAATGGAGAAAATTGATTAAAAATCGTGAAAAAGGTAAAAAAAAGTGGGAAAATTGATCTCAAATATGCGCAAATCATTAAAAATCATCGAAAATCAGGAAAAATTACAAAAAAATTTTAAAAAACAAGTGAAAATTGAACTAAAATATGAGGAAATTGTCAAAAATGGGTTTAAAATATAAAAAATTTGCCAAAAATCGCTATCGAAATTCAAATATTTCGCTTTACTTTTCCCATGTTTTTAGTAAATTTTCACAAATTTTTCAACATTTTCCCGTAATTTTTGACACATGTTCTGCATTTTTAACTCATTTTTTTCATATTTTGGGTCACTTTTTACTTGTTTTTCAACATTTTTCCGTTATTTTTGATAAATTTTCTGCATTTTTAACCGTTGTTTCTTGATTTCTATCTAATTTTCAATGATTTTTTTGATGATTTTTCTCATATTTTGGGTAAATTTTCACCCCCTTTTTAACATTTTTTCGTGATTTTTTACCAATTTTTTGCATTTCTAACCCAATTTCGACAATTTCGACATTTTCGACGAATTCTAATAATTTTCTTCATATTATAGCTCAATTTTCATCTAATTTTCGACAGCTTTTCATGATTTTTGATCAATTTTCTGATTTTTTAAACGTCTTTCTTTCAATGATTTTCAATGATATTCAACGTTGTGAATTTATGAAATTTGAGTACTTGTAATCCCGCGTATGGTGCTCAAGTGAGGGGGGGGGGTTTGAACTGCTGTACACAAATCTGTTGCTAGTTTTTTCGTACAACAATTTCGTGAATGAAGAAAGTAACATTTTCAACTTGATAAATTATCCAAATAGTATTAAAATAAATTCTTTTTTTTAAATGAAAAATTTTCAAAATATTTTAAATATTACTAATATTATTTTTAAAATTCTTTAAATTAAATCATTCAAAAAAATTTTTAATTATGTAAAAATCAATACTTAAAATTACTTATCATCACTTTGCATAAATTTCAACGACAATCAACGAAATTTTTACGACATCTTAAACGACTTTTGCCAAATTTTCTTCACATTCCAAGTCATTTATCGTAATTCAACCACTTACAACAACCTATATAAATATTTCTAAAAAGAGCTGAATGATAGTTTCTCAAAATCAGAAATTGGATCTATCCAAAACAAAACAAAAATAAAATAGTTCCACAAGGAATCTGCAAATCTCAATATATCAAGGAACTTCGAACCTTTACTGAGATAATTTTCTTTCGACATCGATCTACTTACTATTACAAAAATGACGAATCGTTGGCTCAAATTCAAACCACAACTTAAATTCATATCAGCGCCACATCCTAAACATCTCGAAACCGGTCCAGTCTACGGTCTTCATATATATAAAGATACGCCAACACTCGATACTCGTCATCATTATGCTCCATTAACCAAAACAAAATTCCAACAAAGACATTTTCTAATTATCGTTAATCTGCGATGCATGCACATTCCGTGCGTACAACGTCCGGCTACACTTTACCGGTTTAATCCCAAACTCAGCAGAACATATTACATACCTACACTCGGCTCATTTTAGATATCTACTAATAAGTACTCAACTACTCGTAACATACGTTAAGACTCTACTGGAATTATAATAGTAATAATAATAATAATAATAATAATAATTAATCTCGTCTAGATACGTCGACAATTAAACAACAAGCTTCTCAATTAAAGCAGTCTGCTTTTGACATTGACCTCTCTCGCAACGCAAACGAAACCGAAATTAACAAATTACGTTACGGGCGACGCGACGAACGAAGAACGAGATGGCGCTGGCGCTAACAAACGCTGACACGACACAAAATTACCAAGAAATTCACGCGTACCACGCCAGTCTGCGCAGCCTATGATATTACAGATTACACATACACACGCGTACTCAGGAGTACTCCTCACTCGTATGTAGTATATCTAATATCTATGTGTATATACGTGATAATTAGCGCCGCATAAGCATAACCCTTTTATTCGAAGCCAAAGTAACACAACAACAAAAAAACGGAAGTTAGGCTAGTTAACTGTTTTATATCCGTGAATACTAAGTAGGAAGGTAACTCATCGCAGCTCGAGCTCCGAACATTGTGGTTGTTCATCGTTGTATCTTCTAGCTCCAGTTGAAACCTGCTCGTTACGCTTCCGCGATCACAAAAATATAATATTGTACCTTGAATCGATGAAAAGGAACAAAGAGAAACCAACCAGTAACCAAACTATCCGATGAATTAGAGAAGAGCAACGGAGACAGAACCAGCGAAACAGAGTGAGCGAGATGGACTTGTCACAATA
The DNA here is from genome assembly GCA_900060175.1 of Ferrisia virgata. Taxonomy (NCBI): domain Eukaryota; kingdom Metazoa; phylum Arthropoda; class Insecta; order Hemiptera; family Pseudococcidae; genus Ferrisia; species Ferrisia virgata. The sequence goes on from FIZR01022725.1 coordinate 10,647, forward strand.
CCAACGTAACGTATACATAGTATATAGAAGAAGGTACATCGCCCCCTTTCGGCAAGACATCGCTCTTTGCTGCGGTCTGGAATTCCTATCCTACAGCCGAGCCCATGCCCACACCACAGAAAGACAGCCAGATTTCCTTTATCGCGCTTCTGTTTTATTGTAAACGTTTACAAAAGCGATATCGCCCAAATTAATATCTAATTTATCTACACAAATATATAGTACTTAGGAAGGTAGGCATGCTGGACGGTTATCCAGAGTTACATGATCTCCATGATCTGCAGCAAAATCTAAACGAAATGCAATAAGCCTATCGAAGATCTGGCCAGACAAACAATAATGGGGGTTAAGAAGAAGAAGGAAAAGGAAACAAGAATAAAGAAAAGCGTGGGAGGTCGGTATTCGGTACCGCGTACGTCTATCATTTGTAATGAAGCTACGTATACGTACGAAAGGGGAATGCTTTTCACAATAATATGGCTGGAATTGAAATAGCATTATCGAACGACTTCATTTAGGAATTTCAAATACGCGGAGACAACCCTTCCTTTCTATGAAAGATGAAGTAGGTATTCGACCTTAGCCTTGATATAACGACTACAGATGCCTTATGCATTTCAATTCGTCCTAAATGCGTACGGTCTGCCGGCGAACATTTTCGTTCTTTTTTAAACGTCACGTATTGAAGTTTCGGCAAACGAAGTTGGAGGAAAAAAAGAGGTCTTGTACAACACTTAGCACAAGATAAAATTTTACGAAAAAAAATTTAACGCTTTGGAATGCTCGTCGTGAATCATACATGGTTCCAGTGACAGTTCTATTACTTAAAAAGATTAGCGAAATATCCGCAGAAAGTTAAAAACTTTTTTTTAGCTTTCGCTTTCTCTTGGTTTTTTTTTTTGTACTGTAGTAAGAAATACAGAGGAGCTTAACATGTTACAGCAGGGTGTAATGGAGAACAAAGTGACAATTTTCCGAGCATTTTATTTGTCTTCGAAAGTACACATGTGCTTCAATCTTTCACAAGATTTTATTTTCGAAACGTTTTCTCCAAAGATTTGAACACAGATAGTATAATTATTTTGCATCGTAAAATAACAGATAAACAAAAGGCAGTAGACTTTCCTTACGGGTAAAGATGAAAGAAACTTGAAAAATTTCAAATAAATTGACAATTTGTCATTTCTTTTCAACCGACTGAAAAAATAGAAAAATAATTTAGGTCACTGGATGGTCGGTGGTGGGGGGAGGGGGGTTGGATAATACGGGGAAAGAATATACCTTGAAGAAAATCAGTGTAGTTGAAAAGGTAAAAAATCTTCTTCCTGCTGTTCCAAAAAGATACTTTTCAACGGAATCTCTGATTCTTTCAGAAGCTAAATTCTAGTTTTTCTTTATTATATTCTCCCTTTCCCCCTTCTAAACTTTGAAAACCTAGCGCATACTTCCTTCTGTCATGTTACTAAACTTTAATTTACAGATCAATAAGTACTCGGAAAATCCTGATAATTTGGGTACTGATTTCGAATGCTTATCGACAATTTACAAAGAATTTGGGAGGAGTTTTCGGAAAATCTTGTTAGAAGCGCTGATAACAGATATTTACCAGTGTTGCAAAAGTTGTGGCTGAAACACTCCACTCTGGTACTTCTTATTTCACTCCTTCTACACTCCTAAATCCAATATTACTCTCTCACTTTTACTCCACTAAACTTTACTTCCTCTCCATGATTTTTTTCATAATTTTAAATTGATTTGATGGTTTGATAATCTAATTACAAGGGCTGGGATGAGCATAACCTTTCAGGATCAAAATATGCATTTCTAAATTAAGATCATACATGATTTTTCATAATTTTCAGCGTTGAAAATAAAAAATCATGTCGAATTAAAAAATAAAATGTTTAAATTTAATATTAAAATTTTGTATTCCAGAAGAAAATAAGGATAAAATTGCAAAAATATGCGTTTCTTAAGGAAATACATGTAAATTTGTCAAACATTGGTCCAATATGCATAAAATATGCATTTTTGATGAAATATGCAAAAATATACATCTTTAAATTCCACCGGTGAGCTCAAGCTGAACTGAAACGGATTATTTTCTTGGTACAGAAGCAACTGGACCAACTAAAATTAAATATGCAAATGCATATAATTCACAGCCCTGCAAATTACTAAATGAAATTAATATTATACTTAAAAAGAGAAAAAAAGGAACGTTGAAATTCTAAACTACAGTAAGTAAGTACATAAGTAAGTATTCAAAAAAATAATACTCTACTCGTTCAAAAATTTGCACTCCCACTCTAGCAATACTGAAATTTATTTTTGATCAAAAATTTCAAAGAACAATAAAAACCAGTTAAAATAAAGAAATTTTACATCCAAATATCTACCCAGTAACTCTTTCGATTGAAGTATAAAATCCAATATCCGGATATTCACGTACCAGTATTAGAGGTCTACAAATATGATACACAAATGATCTTCAAAATCTGGGTACTTGTTTCGAATACCCAGGTATACACATACTCGAACAGTAAAATGATCTCAGGTTTCAAATTATTTGATTGCAGTTCTTTGAAAAGAGCTAATTTCAAAAATTTATTCCGCAGAATTTTCAAAAAATTCGATCAGAACAAATCCATCCTTATCAAGGATGAAATAACAACAAAGAACCAAGAACCAAAAATGCGAAAAACATGCGATTTTAGAGAACAAGAACAAAAACAACAACAAAAGAACAATGAAAGCAATTTCATTATTTTGGAAGAACAAGAAACAACCTTGAAAATTTGTTCAAAAGAACGCGAATAAAAATAATTATTTTCCGTTCTTTTTCCTTTTTAAATTTCAGCAAATACTTCCTCCAATTATTGTAATTTAGGCGCATTTTAGTCTTTTTTTTCTGGCGTCTCAACACTCGTTTTCATTAATTTTTTCATTATTTCGACGTCTTTCAGTCAAATGTTTAAAAATTTGAAGGTCGACTTGAGGAGCAAGAAACAACAAGACCGAGGACAGGGAACCAAACAAAACCTCATAACAAGCAAGAATAGAAAACGAGAACAATATTTCAAGTACTATGAAGAACAAGAACAAAAAGAAAACAAATAAGTTTACAAATCCTAAATGAATACAAAATCAATAAGAACAAATAATTTTTATTCATGAGAACAAGAACAAGAACGAGGAACTGAAATTCACTCGTTATTTTTCCATCTCAGCCGTAAACTAGAATTTATCAAAACCAAAACACTTTGTCTAGAAGCAAGGTAAAGTGGAGGAAACTGACTTTTGAAAAGAGATGGAGAATATTTCCTATGAAACTTCACAGTAAGATATGTACAAAATGTCATTTACTTACTAAATATTTTGCTTCCTACGTAATGTCACCATTTTATCGAAGTGAATAAAAATTGCTAATAAGATTTAACTGAAACTTTAAAACATAAATTCAAGAATCGATCTCTTGATCATTAATTTTACTAATTTTAATCGATTATTTTCCGGATTTGAAACAAAATTGCACGTTTGATTTGCGGGTTCCTTATCAGTTATCAGTCTTATCACTACTCAATTCGTTCAGTGTTCACCAAACTTCAATTTCTGTCTCTGCAGATTGGTTAAAATTAGGAACTTGAAAAAAGCTTCACTGGGAAAAAAATTCAGTGTAGAATATTGGAGAATTAATACAATATACGCGATTGTGAAACTTTTCAGTTATAAACTGATAAGCAGACTACAAATCTGATAAGCGGTCAGTTTGTTTAAGTTTCGTATATTTCATTAAATGATACTTCGGAATCACATCAAATCACGGAAGCTGCTCAAAAAATAACGAAAACTGCAATATTTTCTCTCCGAGCTCTTACTTCTACGAACTTGGTAAAATTTACAATAGGTTTGTTCGGACGGAGCTGCACAATCTGCACGTCAATTTCGATTGTGCAGTTCCAGATTGGTTGAAGATATTCATGAACCAATCATAGAATGAAAACACATTATCTTCAACCAATCTGGAACTCCACAATCAAAACTGTGCAGATTGTACAACTGGCCCGAATAAACCTAATGCTTTAGATTGTCCAATAATTATTCATTCAACAGTTCAAACTTGAATATGAGATTTATCTGAATTTCACAAACATGGCCAATTTATCCAGCTTAAATTAGAGATTTCCAAATCAGTGATAACAAATTATCAGATTCTCAGATTCGATTTAGTCAAAAGTCAATACATCTGATCATTTACATTATAATATTCTTCGTATCTTTGATAAGCTAAACTCGTTTGAATTCACTGAAAAAATCGTTTACTTGTTCTGCTCGAAATTTTCGCCTCAGCGTGCTTTCACTCCTTTTACTGATGGTACTCTACTCTTTCTCTTATAGTACTTTTAACCATCACTACTAGTCTACCACACACAACAATTGAAACCCGCAGACGATAATAATTTCCGTACGAATACAAAACATTTTAATAAATCGTTGTCGGCCTCCTTCGAAGATGTAAATCATCTACATAATTAGATATAGCATGCAGTCGGCGATTGACGTTGACACGCCCTATAACATCCCTGTTTAATTACATCTTCATAATACCAAATATCATTTAACCAACAACGTCGCATCGTCTTGATCGTAAAAAAAAAAAAAAAAACTTACACACTTGCATGCACACGAAGACCTTATAGTGGCGCTATCGATAATTCAATCTGTACATCGTCGACCAAATAAAGACAAAGACTAGTTAATAAAAATACGCTTAATCGAAATTCTATAAAACTTCATAGCTGTAGGTACCTTTTACCACACACCCATACCTACATCGAACATATACCTATATATATATACAAACACCACCCATCATGAAGGAAACTCGTCGACCAGCACATGTTTTCAATTTTTCATTTTTCAACATCAGTCTTCACTTCGGTCACGAGCACACGGAGGAAAAAATAAAGAATAGGAAATGGTTCGTCTAGCACATGCGGAAACTTCCGCAAAAAAAAAAACTTTCGCACTTGAACGTTACCAAGTCGCTCGACTGCCTTTAAGACAAAAGATTTAACGGTTTTAACCACAAATGTCGATTCTTCTTCTTATTCGCACGTGAACTCAGAGCATTTGTTTTATACAATATAAGAATCGACCCGGCACTGCGAGGCGCGCCGTCTTTAACCAATTCTTTGTAAAGAGTTCTCGTCTCTGAATATACGAGGGCGATAAAAGCGAAATTTTCCTTAATTGAATTACTCACCAGTTTATAGTACACATACAAACGGCATTTCTTTGACGTGGGTACTCGAGCATTTATTAATACCATACACACACACAAAAAAAAAGAGCTTTCGTTAATACCAAGCCGCCACCGCGTGTTTGCAAAATCAAAAGGAAATAAAAAGCAAGGTATTTTTCAAAGTAACCGACTTTGCGATAGAGCACGACTTGGTTGTATTTTTCAAAAAGGTACCTTACAAGTTTAATTAACAAATTGCCTCGAGAAAATTCCACGCTCTTCCAGAACTTTCAAATAATCGAGAAAAACGTTCGAAATGTCGACGAACCTACATTAAAACCACATCATACAGAATCAAAACAAAGAATTATACGTAAAATGAAACGTGAAGCCTATTTTACTTACTGATGAAACTGTCATATTTTTAAATTATCTTAGTTTACAAATTGGAGAATTTTACGATTGGTATGGTTGTTTTTTTTTTGATTTTTATAAAAAATGACGAGAAAAAAATCGAATAAGATTGCTTACCTAGAATACGTACCAATTTCTTCTTTCATATAATTCACAACGTCGACTTGTATCAATCAAATTTTTTCCTCCAATAATTTTCCTTTCGTTCGTCTTCGCTTTATTACATATAATAAAAATTTCTGCCTAAAATTTTTACGAATTTAGAGCAAAACAGTACACTATCAAGGTTATAGTGACACAATTTTCTAAATAAGATTTCAAAATGAAGCAATTTTTGCACTAAAAACATTCGTTTCTTTCGTATTTTATCATTACTATCTCACGAACAGTTCTTTTAAAAAAATGTAATCATAATAATTAAAAAAAAAAAAAAAAAACTGAAAAAATAGTAAGAATATGAATTTACGAGATTTAGAGGGGGTTTATTAATGATGGCGAATGAAAAATAAGAGCTTCATCACCTTTCATGAAGCTTAGTTAGAGTACCTAATCTATCAATCTACGAGTGAATTCAAAAAAAAAAACCCTCTACATTATCAAAATTTATATATCTACGTGAGTAATTCTTCTCACGATTGAAAAGCCCCCCCAAAAAAACAACAAACTTGATGTTCTCCAAAAAAGAGAGAATAAAATGAAAATTTCTGCCTTTTACAAATCTCTACCAATTAAAAAGTTTTACGATGAAGAAAAGCGGATAGACAGATGAGAAATTACTCAGTTGATAAAAGGGAATTTCAATGAGCATGAAAGTTTCTTAATTGATGATTTTATTTTTGAACAGTGAGAAAATAGATAAGCAGTCCTTTCAAATAAAAAAAAATCTGCGTGTGATAACGAAATTAATAAATGGAAAACTTCCAAGCATAAATTTTCCATCCAAAAAAGGATGTGAAAAATAAAATCAATATTAAATAAGAACATGGAAATGATTACAATTGAAAATTTTTCATTCATCCTAAAAAAAAGAGAAGGAAGGAAAACATCTTAGGATAATTTCAGTTTTAAAATCATGATATGAAATAAAAAAAGAAATCATGAAAATCTGAATTCGTTTCAATAAAACCCAAAATTTAACGTACCCAGGATAAAATTAATGAGATGAAAAAATGTTCGAGGCGATGCAAAAAATTTACTTTACATTATTCTGTGCAAAGCTTAATAATGATAAATTTTTCATTTCGACGATGAAATAATCACGAATAAAATACCCAGCAAATAAAACTAACAATAAGAGAGAAAATCTCATGAAAAAATTCAGTCGAACAGAAATACTTAATAAACAGAGAAGAATTAGGCATCTCAACAACATTGAAAAAATTTGAAACGAATAACTAATTCGTTTAATATAACTACACACAAACGTAAAAATTTAATGTCATTCAATTCAGACAATTTAAGTAAAAAAAAACAAACGATATGGAAAATGAAAGTTACAGTAATACCTTCGATATCAAAACAAAGCTTCAAGCGTAGAAAGGATTTCCAATTTTTTTCATCTTGTTAAATCAAACCTTTGAAATGTCATCTTTAGCAACAAGAAGCAGAAAAATTTCTTCTTGAAAACTGAAGTAATACTTACTCTCGAAACTATATCATGAAAAAAAGACTGAAAATATACAGTTTTTTCTTGTCGGAAAAAAACAATTCCGACGTTGACGTTTACAAAAATTCAACTTTAGAGGTAGTTTTAATGTCGAAATTGGAAGAAAAATTTGTAATCTTTGAAAAGAACATGATAAATTTCGTCAGTAAGTAACAATACGTGACATTTTTCTATTAGGAAATCTTCCCTCCAAAGAATTGGTTAGAATTATTGAAGAATAAAATTTTATTTACAAAATGTCAATCTTCGTTTGGTCACTAATGTAACAAAAATTTTCTCTTGGCGGTTTTCCTATATATGTACATTCTAAATAAGGAAGTTGAATTTTAGTTGATCACACTTCTACAATGAGAAATATGAAAAGAATCTTTCAAAAAAAATGATAATTGTTCGAAAAAAAAAATAAAATTACATATAATAAATTATAATAACAAATCGAGAAAAATAAAAAATCAACGCGCATGTCAAAACTTGTTGTAAGCTCTCAACAAACGAACCGGTTGATAAGATAAGTGATTTAATAAAATTACTTACAGTAAGGGATGATCGACGTTGAAACGAAGAAAATTAAAAAAACGTCTTTCAAAGCCATCATTACAGAATAAATCGATCGAAAACAACATTAAAAAAAATTTTCATTTAATCAAATATTTCACCAAGTACGCAACGACGAAACATTTTAGTGAAAAAATACCGTGTTTCCGAAACCATATTTAACGACGATATAACGACCAAGCGAGTCACCTGATTCGGTTCATTTACACAAACCGGCTATGTGCTGTGAACCCACAATACCCGATGATGGGGGAGTAAAGACCGCGCATTATTGTAAATAGAGCACTACAGGAAGCTTAAAAAGATGAACGTTGCCAAACGTATATATTCAACGTATGACAAAATTTTTTTTAATTTGTAATAAATATGGTTATGATTCGACGATAATAATGGTACATAGCTACGATGAAAATACGTGGAAATTGTACAAAACGAGTAATTTAGAGTTCGAGCACGCAGCCCTCATGTGGTAAAAATGTCAGGTGTTATGTCATTTAGATGGGTTCACGAACAATAAACCTGCTACAGTTGCATTTTTATTTCGTGTAATAAATATGGTTCGGTTCATTTTTTTTAATACCATAAAAAGAGGGTATATTGAACGTAAACAATATCTGAAATTAGTTGGAAACGTCGACAGCACAGCTTGAGAGTAGGTGTTTTGTCAATTGCTTCTTAAATGGTGTGTAAAATTTAACCGAAGGATCTGCCAGTACACCTGTCATCGAGCTACGGGTGCATGCCAAACATGAATGTACTTTGATTCAAAATGTTGATTTCGAGGTTTAACGATTACAAATAAAAATATAATACTTTTGATACAATAAATTAATTAAAGAAAACGAATAACATCAAATTGGTGAAGTGATCAGACAATAATCTTCACGTCTATACCAAATATCTAATAGGGACTCTTCTTCAAGTTTCAACCAAATAGCGAACAGCTAAACCGTAAATGTTGGTCGACATTAGGTAGCACGTGCTACAGAAACTTCATTATTTCTAATACTTGTTCGATAAGCAGTCGGGAAGATTTTAAATATAATTACCAACATGTTTTTTTAGAGGCGTGCACCGATGTACAAACCAATACGACAGTTGTAAATCATTGAATGCTATCAGTTCTATTAGCTGGGCATGATGACTGCTACGGCAATAAATTTATAATTTTTTTTCATTTGCTGTTTTTTCCAACCAGTTTGAAAATCTAATTAATTTTATAGTTGCATAAAAAATTCAATGGAAATAATCAAGTGGATCTCTAATGACTATGAACTTACAAATTTGAAAAGTTTGCAATAGGCATGAAATATACCATATAATGTAGATATATTTAATCACAAAATACATACCTGAATAATTTCACGTATTCAAACAACGTTGGGAAAATAAACGATGTTCTATTTTGCTCAGATAACACTTCAAAATCAAAAATGATACAAGCCATGAGAGACTGCATGAGTGAAATGCACGAGATGAGAAAAGTCATAATTTTACTATTGTCATCGTAAATTCAAAATGATACTGTAACGAGCTGAACTGATTGGAGAAATAATCCTGAACTGCTGAATCCAAATTTACCCAATAGTTCGGAATTCTATAAGACAGATTAGCCGCGTTGCTTTTCTGTGCTCATATAATAACCATTATTACTTAATAGATACTAGGAGTACCACTTCATAAATAATTAAATTCAGCGTTTAAATATAAAGTTCACATAAGTAAGAACGTAGTTGATGAGCTTTCATCATGGTATGGTAAATCGTGGTCTTCATAAACCGCATAGCACTACGGCGTTCTGATCTGAAAATTATAAAATCCAACGAACAAGCGACTCAACCACAAAGACATAAATCACTATCTTCTTTTGTAAACTATAAAAATTTTTAATTTATTATAATTAGTTTTTTATAACAATTAATCAAAATCAAAAATGTATTATTCAATGTTGATTACTATCGCTTTCGCTTTGAAAAAAAATGAAAAATAAACTAACAAGTTCTAAATATTTCCGATAGAAGCGCTATATGAAAACTACACGAAAATTTTTCAAAAAATTAGAAAAATTTTGCTGTTTTTATTTTTATTTTTTGAATAATTTAATGCCAATCCATGTAAACGTTTGAAATTTTTACAGAGCTTTACTTAAAATATTGCGAAAACTTACAAAGCTTTCTCTTTTTATTCGTAAAATCAGAAAAATAAAACTAACTAGATTTTAAACGTTGCATCACTTTAATCTGGCAATACAGCGGGAAAAAATGTATTCTTTTGAAACAAGTATTGTAATTTGGCTTTCGGAACACTTTCTGAAAATTGCACCATTTTCTAACTATCTGCGTGTGCGTGTTTTTTTTCTGCGTATTGATAATTATTTCCATAAAAACCTCGTTACAATATTATGGCGAATTTGGATGATTTTTTCAAAAAGAAAGACGGTAAAAAATCCAAAGGAAAGAAGTTTGCGGTCAATAATCCTTTGTCGTTGAGTGCGAGTGATAAAGATAAAAATGGAAAAGTGAAACAAGAAAAGCCCACGTCATTTGTAAATCATGCTCTCTTAGGAAATGAGAATGACTTATTTTCTAGTCAAGTGAGTGTAAAATCAGCATATCAATAATTTCGTTGTATTTATAACTCTTATGTATCCTGGTAAATCGTTATGTTACCTTGCCGAAGTACCGATACGTTGATGGAGTAAGATGTAATTCCGACGTTAAAAAATTAATAAACTTATTTCTTTTTCAGACTACCGATGAATGGAAAGATTTCGTTGAAGAGAAGAAAGATTACACCGGGTTAAAAATTCAAAATCTACAAATCAATGATGATGATGAGGAGAAAGCTAATGTGAAAGAAGGCGAATCTGACGAGGAAACAGAAGTGGATGACAATGGTCAAACAGTTGTTAAGAAAAAGCAACCTATCGGCCCTTGGAAAGTTATTCAAGAACAAAAAAAGGAAGAAGTTAAAGGTACATATGGTCATTATATTAGTTTCCTAATCGTTCCCGCGTTAATTTATTACACATATATGTCTTAAATTTTTCAGACAAAGTAGAAGAAAAACCTGCACCTCCACCACCGAAACCGGTAAAACAGTCTTCTGCGTACGTTCCTCCTGCTAGAAGGAATGAAGTATTCGATAGAAATCCTCCCAGCTCTGCCAGTATATAAATTCAATCAGTATTTTACTTTTTTTTCACTGATATCTGATTTAACAACAGGCATTTATATTCTAGGTAAGAAAGCTGATGTACCTGCTAAAGAACACTTTCCTACTTTGGGGTCAACCGTACCGAGTAATCCTGTTAATCAAGGCAAAAAGTAAACTATATTTACTTATTTTTTTGACCATGTGAAAATAAGTTTTGTTTAATTCATCAATTTTTATAGACCTAAAACGAATACGAAGTAAAACCGAAGCTCATGAATTAACATCATAATGTACTGTAGAGCTGAATTCAAGTCGTGAAATAATGTCGATTTTCAAAAGTTATTGTTTTCATCGAATCATCGTAGATATGTTATCAATTCTTGTGTTTTTTCTTAGTTGAATTTGCTCTTTACATGTATAAGTTGTTACGAACGGGTATCTGTATATTTTCTTGTTCTTCCGTTTTGAAAAATTCCAATGATGAAAAATGTATTGATAAAAAAAATTGTCTTATATATTTATTTGTAAATTACTATTTGTACTATAACATCGTTAAGTTATTGGAAAGTACTCATTAGAGTAACGTAACGTACTTCTTGTTTTGTTAATGTAACTTTTTTGTATCGTCAATTTAAATTTATGTAGTAACGATAATTAAATTTAGGCGAATGTTACAGTCAATTTTTTATTTCGATTTTGTATGTATAAATTCTTGTTGGTCATTTTTCCTTTTCCTCTCTCTCACTCCCTTAGTAGTAAGCGATATGATATTGTCAAGTTTAATAAGCATGTTTTGAGCTTTTTCAATAATTCGAGATTTTTGACGTTTTTCAATGGTTGGTTACAATCCCAGTTTTCTATGTTTTTCTTTCTTTTGTTGTTTATTTCTTTTCATGTTCCAGATCAAAATGTACAAAAAATTTCGTTTTTATAAAAGAATCATTTTTTTTTCTTTTTTAATTTTTGTATGGAGTTAGAACATATCTTTTGTTGCTTTTTGAAACATTTCTAATCATGTCGACAAATTAAAACCATACCACTGCACTGTCAGCTCTCATTATTTTCAGACTCGCTTTGTTGGCATGTGTGAAGTGCGATTCTACTCATTTCGAATAACGCATGTCGACTAATGTACAAAATAACGAACATTAGTCTTTCATTTTATACGTTTTTTTAGTTCTATTTTATGTTGATTTTTAAAAAAGGATACTGCGGCTTAATTTTGCACCGTTTATAAGTAATGTGGAATATTGTTTACGATTTCCTTTGTATTGTTTGCTATAAAATACCGTCATATTTTTATAGGCTTCGGTTGATTGAAGTACTTTTTTAATTACTTATTGTTATCGAAAACATGAGCATTTTTTGTGATTAAAGATTGTTTAAATTTGTGAAATTGAATATTTTTTTAGTCTAGTGCTTGTCATAGATTATAGCCTAATCTCATTCAGTCAACACTTTTAAAGATAGAATTAGCTGGAAACATGTCGTTTTTTAGTAATAAATTAAGTGCATTTCTGCAAATAGACATATGAAGCAATTCTAGTCCCGACTGAGTATTTGATTTTTTACTGTAGAAAACTGTTACACTATCTTCGTTACAATAATACAATTTTAAATGGCTTATCAAATAACAAAGGCATAGGTTACTCGATCAGAAATTTCAGTTACGGAACATTCATTTCATAATCTCAACATTGGAAGATTATCGAAAAATACGTTTGCATAGTGTTTAACCAAGGTTTCTTTAACTTCCTTCACATGCAGTTCATCTCTAGTTTCACATGTAATTATAACCTGAAACATGCAAATACATTGATGCAGTAAGTACCTAAGCAACATAGCAACAGTGCTTCAAGATTGAATAAAAGGGATGAAAATGAATGTCTTACAGTAACTTGAAATACTTCTGAAGTTAACCAAGCTCTTTCGTGGACAATATCTTTAATCGAAACTCCCAATTTAGCTAACAATCCGCAAATATCTGAAACTCCTCCGGGACGATCGCTAATGACAACAGAGAATTTCAATAATCTTCCATCGGCGGCTAAACTGCGTTCAATGCACCTGCCCAGTATATTTGAATCAATGTTGCCTCCACATAGAACTATAGCTAATCTGTGAGCAAATTGAAGTCACGTGTTGTATTTTGAGTTGATGTATGATGTAATGAAGAAATCAATTATCCTTAGTACAGTTGATTGAATTTGAAACTTAAAAGTATAAATTTAACGAAATTAAAATTATCAGAATGTGTATAATTGATTAATAGTTTAAAAGTTTACTTTTTCCCTTTAAATTCTTGTAATTCTCCGCATAAAACTGCAGCCAAACCAGCAGCGCCGGCTCCCTCCACTACACATTTTTCTAGTTCGATCAGACGTAATATAGTTAGTGATATCCATTCTTCTTTAACGACGATCTGAAACATTAATCATCTATGCAATTAATCTTTCTATGTCGCGAATATATTGTGAATTTTCCATTAGTGTACCATTTTATCTATGAGTGGAGCTGCAATGTTGAATGAGTTCGTTCCAACTTTAGCTACAGCGAGTCCATCAGCGATGGAACTTTTATTTTCAACCATCACTGGTTTTCCGGCTTTCAGAGCTTCGGAAAAGCTCGGACACCTTTCGGATTCAACCCCCTAGAGATAAGAAAATTGAAACGAATCAAGGTAAGACTTATGTTGCGTGTTGTTTGTAAGTATGTGTTGATACCAACAATTATTTTTATGTTTTTATTGAGACTTTTGGCAGCTAGAGCAATTCCGGCTATAAGACCTCCGCCCCCTATCGGTACAACAATACCTTCAATATCGGGCATATCTTCGAATATTTCTAAAGCAATTGTTCCTTGACCAGCAATGATGTAGGGATCGTCGTATCTATGCAATTATTAATCCAGATTAACAAGTGTATATGAACATCACCAAGGATTAGATAGAAAATTTTTTATTTTTGAGTAAAATTCTTCATTATATACCCATTTATGTAAGTCAAATCATGTTCATTGCAATACTGATGAGCAAATTCTTTGGCTTCGTTCATATTATCTCCCTTTATTATGGCTGTGGCGCCGAATCTTTTGCAAGCCTCTACCTTAACGAGAGGTGCTGCTGTGGGCATTACTACCGTTACTGGGATACCTTGTACTTTAGCGTGATATGACAACGCTTGAGAGTGATTTCCTAAAGAGGCTGTTACAACTCCACGTTCTTTTTGACGGTTGCTCAACATCATCAATGCATAACATGCTCCTCGTTCTTTGAAACTGAAACGAATTCTCGTTTTATCAGTGGTATTAGTAAAATATAATTTCTAAAAGATACTGCTTCAGTTCTATTATTCATCTTGTGATTAGCTTTTCTAGTATGTGTGAATCCCGTTAATTACGTGCAAGTATGTTTGTTGACTTGAATGCAGATTAGTTGGTAGATTGGTATCGAAGTAATAGCTTTATAATTTTCTGTTATCTTCGTATCGAATAAATTTACTTATAGTTGATAATTTTACATGTGTTTACTTATTCATTAACAAAACATCATTGTTGAACGGAAAAATTTTTTAGACAAGAAAATGATGCTATTGCGACGTATTTGAGCTCTATAGTACACACTACCCAACTACAAAACTGATGTCTCATTTGAGTTATTAATATCGCGAATGTTTCATTTTCAATGACAAGTTAAAAGCCTATCATCCGCACTTTACAAAAACCCTACTTCCGTTAAATTTCACTTCCGTTGGGGTTTTCCTATAAATGCGAACGTTAATTCTGCCATCATTTCAACTTTCATATCGTAATTTCGCGTTTAAAAAATGATGCTGAATTCCGTTTCTAAGGTGAAATAAAAGTTGAAACTTTTAACTACCTATGTTGATTTCAAAATAGGTATAGCTTGGATGATTCCTTTCGTTTATGGATTCGGGAAAGAAGAATTTATGCTAAAATCAACTTTTAATCGAAGTTTTGTGTTGTTAGTAAATGAGTAAGTAGTTACCGCTAAGTAGGTAATTAGTTGTACCCGAACAGTATAAAGCTATAAATGATGGACATTACGGTACCAATTGGTACAATAAAAAAATCTTTGCATCTCTTTCGAAAACTGAGTACTTTTTCCTCAGTATTTTGGCCGTATTTTTTAGCATAAATGCAAAGTTTTTGAGAGTTTGAATTAGGCTCGTTGATATTTTATCCAAAATGAAATTTTTCTTCATTGATAGTTACTTTGGAAAATGTATTCATACAAACTTAATCTTCATTTGAACGAATCATTGCGAGTTTGAATTATATTTATTTATTACAACGATATTAAAGGTTATCAAGACATTGAGTTGTGAAAAACGATAAGCTAAACAGACTTTCATACTCACGTATTATTGTACCCACACGAATAGGTTATCATTGTAAAATTTACTTTTTATAGAAATCAATTCGATTAAAATCAAACTTTTGATAAAATTAACGATTTGTAATTCATCAATATTGTAAAAGTTCCAGAAAATAGAATGATATGGAAGTTAATTAGTTTATTTTAGATTAGTTATGAACGATATTTTGTTTAGTCATGGCAAAGATGATAATGTAATGAACATACCAAGTAGGTACGGTAAATCCAATATCGCATAAGATTTAATTTTTTAATAATTTTTCTTACAATTATGTTTCAGGTGTTTAGGAAAAAAAATTTCGGTACACTAAGTTGATCTTCTGATCGCATATTATGTAAAATACAAATAATATTGTATCATATAAACTAAAATTCACCTTTTAAGCCCTTCGGGCTTCTTTGAACTTTTTTAGCGAATTGACTCTCTTATTGTTATACTGTACTAGAACATCTCATTTAACAAATAACTACGAACCTTCCGGTAGTTTGAGTGTATTCTTTTTTTAAATAAAGTTGCATACCTTCCGGATTTCTCAAAGCAAACGGCTAAGAATTAAAAAAAAAACTTTCATATGTGTATGTATTTCATGAAGAGTAAATAATGATAAAAAAAATTTCAGATGTAATATATTACTCACAGTTAAAGGTGTTCTAATTACGTGTTTTCTAACTTGAAATGCTGCGCAAGCGATGTCGGTGAATGTAATAACTGGTTTGTTATTTAAAGGTTCCATTCCATCTTGGTTTTCAGCATGCCATGAATTTTCTGATGCCATTTTGTTAACATTCGTAGTAGATATCACATCAAGACACAAGCGAGCTGTTCGTAAGTGGTTCAACTTTTAACGTGAAACTCTTCACTTAATAAGTATAGTTTTTACGTTGGAAACATTATCAGTTGTAGAAAAATAATGAAATCGCGGGGGCAAGTTTAATTAATCGATGAAATGGAATTTTCTATATAATTGTCTGAGGTTAAATGTTCACGATATCATTTTTATCAGTTTACTTATTCTACTAAAAACGATGTAGAGGAACCTGTGCCAGTTGTTTTGTAAAAACTATTACGTTTAGGAACTCCGAATATTAATGATATGTGGTACTTCACTTAATGTGAAAAATCTTGTAACGTCGGAAGTATTTTATGTATTCTTATCATGTTATCTTTAGGATAAAAAAGGGTATCGTTTTTGGTCATTCAAACATTGCGAATTTGGTAATTAGGTACAACGATAGAAAGGAAGAAAATGAATTATTGAAATTCGTTCACAAATTAACGAATCAATTATCAACTTATTTTATGAGTGATTTGTTTTTTAAATTTCAAAGAAGTATGTTTTTATTACTGGATTTCTTCTGTGTACAATTTTTAAAGATTTATTTTTTTTAATTTTCGTTCTATTACAATTTTCGTCATTAAATTCGATTCACTTACAGAAAAGAAAATTTTTGATAATTAGCATTACAAGATTACGACGATCTACTTATTTGAAATTACAAAAATTAGTGATAAGATCTCAATTCAGTCAAACACTGTATAAAAGAAGGAATTTATTTCAACAAAAAAAATGAATACATACATAAATAAAATGAAAAAAAAAACATTGAATGCCACTGAATAGGAATTAGGTATATGGTACAGCTTTGAAATTAACAAGCATTCTACAGATGCGGCAGTACTTTTGATATGTTCAAAATGTCGAATCAAGATGAATAGTGTTGTTCCCGCAAGTTTAAGAAATTGCAACTAATTTGCAGCTACCCATTGAGCTCGAAATGATACTTCCAGTTTTGCTCTGTTACATACAACAAACTCCTGCTTGTTTTACAGAGGCTTACAATATTAGAAAATCTCATTCACATTATGTGCCTTGGAGTAATCAGCTTTTTGAAATTTCTATGTCGTAACAAACCCTACAGATTTTTTCTACAGATGGATGGCGCAGCGGTATAGAAAAAATATACAATGTTTACTTTTTTTTTCCATACCTGTTACAATGTTAGATTAATTCAACAACAACAAGACTTGAAAATATTGAGCAACTTCTGCGAAAAGAATTAAAAATATGTTCGTCTTTGTAGTACGTATAACACATTTTCAACTTTGAAAATCTGTAGCTATATAGGAACATGAAACATTTTTAATACGCTTAAAATCTCCGGTTTAGAAAAATTTTCCAACAGTGTAACTTAGAAACAGAGTCAAAATGGTGGAAAATTCGGCTCTCAAGGTGGATGTCTCGTTGCACATGTCTTCTTCGCAAAAGCACATGTGACCTGTACCGGAACTCTCCAACATGCAAACATGATCGACCATGAAGAGATTTATTTGTAGTTTGGTTGTACAAGTTCGTCTGATGCTTTCATGATCTGCGGATAAAAATAATGAGATACTAAATTTTAAGAAGCGTCTTATTCCTTCACAAGTATTTATCTATTGCTTATGATTAGCCTTTCTTTCTTTTATCAATAAGTAGTCGCAAAATTTATTTTAATTTTGTTGATTTATGAGCTTTTAGTCAAATTAAATATTTACGATAGATATATGAAGATTTCTATCATTGCATGTTTATAGGTTTCGTGCTTGGGTTCTATATTCATTTTCTACTCACCTGATTTCGCATTTCTGACCATTTTCACGCAACATCCGTTGCATTGTTTAAGTGGAGGTTGATCTCTTGGAAGAACAGTGTAGTTGAATGGATCCTTGCATCGATGATCTTTCCAGCTGTCGCATTCGTAACAAAATATAGCCCGTTCTGTAATTTCCAACTTGGTTAATATTCCGCCGAGTGAAATTTTATATATAGAAATATACTCGTTAGAAATGTTACAGTTTATTAGGAAGTTGGACGTCATATAAATTATACGGTTTGCGCGAAGTATTTGAAATATTGTGAGCTGAATTTACAATCGTACGCAAGCTTTACGTATCTATACGTATTAAGTACGTACTACGTAGCCTACATCACCCTAGCGAACTTTGAATTAGCTTTTAACGACTCTAAATTGTAAATAAAGCCACCCAATATAAATATTCTTCGAACGACACGATATTTCGCGCTTACTGGTAGATATTTAATTTATAAATACACACTCCGTACGTGTATAGTATGTACTATTATGCTATTGTGCATTGCATTCATGCGTGACCAACCCATAAACCATTCGGTGGCGTGGTGGCGTTTGATTTTAACCCGCACACCATTTATGCGGATACTATCTCCAAAATTACTCGCCGGGGATTCAAAAATTTCGTCTTGTTTTGGCTCGTTATTTTCACTCGTGTGTTTTATTCAATTATCTACCCTTACCTAGCTACGTGTAAGGTGCCCTATAACATGCTAAACGTTACAAGGAATTTGGATTCCGCTCTGAAACATTTTTACTATCGTGTTATATGGTTACGTATGTAGTATGTGCGTATCTAAGGCTATCCAAGTTGTACATTTTTTATGAGTAGTACAGAATTAAGGTTTTGATAAATTGGTAGTTGGTACTATAGATACCAGAGAAAATGTCGTACGTCGTTCTATATTTTTCCATGCGTTCGAAAGGTGGGAAATGTTTGAAGAATAGGCAGTTTTCTATTAGAGGAAATTTCCTATGATAATTTAATTTAAAAAACTTTGTATTATATTCAAATACGCCTTCGTCCGAGCTAATTCATAAGTAAATACGATGACGTGACGTGGGTTATGTGTAAAGCAAAAGAGGTACAAAGTATATAGATAACTTTAACTTACGAGGAAAACATTCTTGCTTCGTGTCGCATACCAAGCCAATAAGTATCACTGAAACAAAAGAAATATAAAATTAATTAACACGCTAATGGGTTATCCTTTTATTGGACGATTTTACTAAATAATAATTTGGGTCGAATTGGTTTACTATGGAGTCCGAGTTTGTGAAAAGGGGTTCAAATTTCAAAACTTATCTTACGCTTAACGCTGGATTAATTTTAGCAATAAATTCATGTAAACGTGGTTCGTTGCATTGCCTGTACAAACATTATATTATGAAAGTTTACGATAAAAATTCCCATTAGCAGAATTTCTATCGTCTCGAAGTACCTACAGAAAAAAAGAAGGTTGTAAATGAAATTATGGTGAAGATTTTTCAAGGTACTTATAAGGTCACAGAGTAAGGGGTATAGAATAGGTAGAGGTACCTAATTATATCTACCAAAGCAAGACCGACACGTATTTCTCTCGGGATGAAGGAGATGACAGAAATTTTGATTACTCTTTAAAATTTATCCTATATTTTTATTTTAATTAATTTTTTTTTCTTTATTTTGAATATTTCGTTATTCTTTATATCCGGTTTCATTCATTTACTTCAAAAATTTGTAAAATAGCATAAAATCTGATTTTATTTACATAACTAAATAAAATCATTGGCAGCTGCTGCCATTAGATGAAATAAAATTTTGAAACTCTCAGCCAGCTGGAAGATATATGAAAATCCGTTCAACTCCAAATAATCGGGTACTTACTTTTAATTCAAACAGGTGAAATATAGTTATAAAATATAATGTTTGAAAATATTAAGATTCATTTGGAATTTTTTCGTTTTTAGAATGATTTTCTCTTTCGTATTGTCAACGAAAATCTGGATGTTACAATCAACTTACTTATGAAAGATGATGAGAGGTATGTAGTATCAAAAAAATCAGTTTTGAGTTCCTAGTAGACCACCTAGATTAATTTTTTGGGCATGTAGATTATAATTTTATATAGTTCTAACAAAAGTGAAGATACGTAATCATTTTTTAATATGATAAAATAGTTATTATTAATTTTATCATTTTTCAGTAACGTTGTGTTCATTTACGACTTCCAATTTATTCGTTTTAGTTCTAATCACATTTCAACACTTCTCTCCTCTCTAATGTTATAAAACCATCTGAGAAGAACTTTTGATACTTTTCAATCATTGAAATAAAAAAGTAGCGGCTCGGTACCTGTGAAGTGTAGACCCAACCTAGGACCGTTCATAAGTTTAGATATATTCAAACGAATATATTTTTATATTTTTGAACCAAAAAAACATTTAAATTAGTTGGTAACCCTGAATTATTCTCCTTTTAAAAAAATTATTTCTAGAAATAAAATTGGCTTCGCATGTTTAAATTATTGATCAAGCATTACTTATTTTACCTTTCTGTAATATCTCGTGCTAAGGTTGTTAACGAAGAATAGACACCGAAAAGGTTTTCGTTCGTGTATTTTTCCTACGGAAAAGGTTTGAAGAAAAAAAAAAGACCATTGGTGCGTTTCAGAAGCGCGACCACAACGTACTCAGCATACTCAGATGCTTCATAAAGCCGCATCCAAAAACATTAGAATTTTACATCCAACTGCGAATCGTAGGTACATACATTCATATTATATTCATATGCATAGAAATTCGTACGGTACCTTACCTATTATGAATTTGTACGCATGTATATTTGGCAGAATACCACGTTACCGCAAAAGTTATAATACAAATATGATATATCACCGGACATTAGACGATTTAGGTATAAAAAAGTACCAACAATCAGTGCTTCTTAAAATGTCCAATGGTCCGGGCAACTATGGTTTATTGTTACTATGCCAAAAATTGCATTCTTCGGTCACACTCGTAAAATCTACCTACATACATTCGCACCGTTCTGGATAACTTCAATGATGAGGGTTTTGCAAAATTTTCATTTTCTATTTTCGTTCTCTTTTTATTTTTTCTACTCGTATTCTTTTTCTGTCTCTCTCTCTCTCTCTCTCTCGAGTAACGTGATATTTTTTGCCACCGCTATGGAAACAAATCGATTTACATTAACGTACACTAAGTGCTATGAAAAGTGATCCGATGTCGAAATTCGGTCTGCCGGTGGTTTTAGTCAAAATCTCAGCTGCTGCAGTTGATTTACTCGACTATAGCCTAATACGTGATTGTTAAATGTAATGAACCGGAGCGATAAATTGAATATGTTGCGGTAACAACGTTCGCAACTTTTTGGGGATAAAACCATATCTATAGTTTATACCGTGGAGAGAAGTTTAACTCATTAGTCGTATGAAATACGCGTGTCCAGTGTACATGGGTTTTGCTGCAGTTGAATATAAAGTACTCATTAAAAGTAATTGCTTCAAGTTGGAACGATAAAAATGCGTTCAACTGAAAAAGAGACATAACTTTGCTCAAAAATGAAAAGTAAAACTTTCATTTCGGCGGTGCAAGGCAAATATATAGTAGGCCTTTCAAAAGCAGTTAACCGCGAATGTTGATAAAATAAAAGTATCTACTGCCTACGTATACCTTTACCTACCTCTTAATGTAGTAGTGAGTTTTCAAGTGACCTCATGATGGAATTCAACGTTGTGTTTTTTTTTCAAGTATAAATTTTATTTTGTATAATTTAAGTTTTCAGGTTTGTACTTATCACGAAAAGAACCTTATTCTCACTCATTCTCTCTGAAATAGCTTCTCACGCTAGAAGGTACTCATTCATTTCGTGTGTCGTAATAGTTTGAATTCGATGTACAATAATTTAGGTACTGTTCTTTTTGAATAATTTTCAAGAGATAGTCTAGAGTGTTTTGTAAAATTTTTTACAGCTTTGGAAAAAAAATTAACATTGTGTAGTGTGATAAAAAAGGTGCCTACGAGAGGAGGAATGAAAAAATAATAATGTATTGTAAAAAATACGTAATCTATCCAGTTTTATTTTAATTTCTGGTATTTTGAAATGAGAGCTCCGTTTTATTAGTGTGTAAGAATTGACGAATGTGGGTCGTTCTATCAAAATATTATTTTGAAAACTTTTGGACTCACTGTAACTTACGGAAATTTTCTCAAATCGGAAAATTACTTCTTGAGACCGGATTTACCATAATCCGGAATTTTACATGCTTATCATATTTATGTTTTTTTTTTAGTTCTTACAATCTGTTCAATGTAAATTGAACCCTGGTTATCAGAACGAAAATGTAAACAATAATATTCATCAACCAATCAAATTGCTAGACATCTGCTGGATATTAGATTTCTAGCAATCTGATTGGTTTGTGTTTGTAGTGGTGAAGGCTCAATTAATATTGAACGTACTTTCATATTATAATCAGCTTATAATTTTCTAAAAAAAATACCCTGTGTTTATGGTGAGATCGATGAAACTAATTCAAATTTATTTTCCAGAAGTGCAAAAGTCTACTCTCCGTATCATGATTTTGAAATTGGTAATTTTTTCATATTAATAAATTCAGCTGAACATTCGTATCTTGTTTATAATTTGCATCAAGTTTTGAATTTCATTTTTTATTATCAATTTTCTTAGTTCGATTACGGTATATAATTTAATATGGTATTCGTAGAACAAAGTTTCATTCCTTATTTTTATGGTTTAAAATTTTTCTTGAAAAAAAAAAGAACTGTAAAAGCAAAACCGTGTAATGTTGAATGAATCCGATCGGATTTTTTAATGTTACAAAAGCCTATTATTTTCACTAGCAAAATCTTTCACCCTAACTTCTTATCAAATTCGATTGATTCATTAAGTATTCCACAACTAAAACGCAGTTTATAGAATAAATTGTCATCGCGAATTTTTCAAACAACGAACTAAGCCTTACTCTCTAATATTGAAGCGTTACACTAGTATCATCCATTTTGTTTCTACTTGATTATAAATATTTCTTCTCTACTTTTTGAAACACACATCACACACCTTCTTGTGTACACCCACGTTTAGTTACAATTCATTCGTGATCTAAAGAAACAGAGGAACCTAAAACTAGAAATAAATTTCGATTCTTTTTAACCTACATTCAAAACAGCGAACAACGGTACATGATGATAAAAAATTAAGCACTTTATAGAAAAGCTTACGAGCGATGAATCGAAAATGTGCACTGATATGGTCAATACTACATACGTTGCAAGTTGCAACACAAAGACGACAGAATGGCGACTATCTGGGAAAACTTTGGCAAATAAATGTGCAGCGTGCATATTCCATAATTCTGTTACCATTTGCCATGTGTACGAATCTAATCGTAACGTTGATATTAAAGAAATGGAGTAAATATCGGCTTAAAAGAAAAATAAATAATCGTCAACTTTACGTACAGCTATGATACATGTCGACTACACACAGATATTTCGTGTAAAAAAGTTGTTCGTAGTGAAAAAATACACCACTTTGACAGTTTTGTAATTTTATATCTAGTGACGTATGAATTTTCTGTCAAAATAGCATGTAGTATTTGATATAACGATGTTACACATACGGAACGTTGCAAATGAAAATCCAACATTTTAAATTGATAAGACATAAATTTAATATGTTGAACATGTGAACTTGGAATAATTGTAAATAAATTGAATAAAGTTACGCCAACGGAATTAATAGGTACAAATGCGATAGCACGTGATTAAAATACGTTATCTTTTATTGTTCTTTTAGTAGCGGGTTAAAGCTCATCGTATAATACACGTTTAAAAAAAAATTAGGGTTACCTTAGGGAGAAAATCAATTAAATACCATAGATAAACTGTTGCTATATAAGGTTAATGGTTAAATTACGCACGAGAATAAACCACATAGATATATAGATACAGCATGTAACATCTGTAAATTTACGCTATGTACTTACTGTTTAAAATAATTTTTTAAAAAATTTATACAATAATACCTACAATGAAATCTACACTATTTGTATTATTCTAAAAAAGCTCATCGTAATACGCACTTACAGAGTAACAAAACCGACATTTGGTAAAAACGATCATTAAAACTTGGTTCATGAACTAAAACGACGTTCAAAATCACTCTGAAACAAAAACAATAAATGTCCCATGTAGTTTTTCTTATTTAAAAAATTAATTAAGCGCGACCAAACTACGCGAATTTAAAATTACATAAATAAGTGACAAGTGAGTGGGCTTATGCGCAACAAAAATAACGTCTACAATCCCTTCTCCTTTGCGGACATCGGTTTATTTTTAATACTTAACTATATCGCTCTTAATGACTAATTTATGGCTTTTTTTTACTTGCATTCGTCGAACGTCGTCGACTTGCCACTTTCTGTTAAAAAAGTGACAGTGTTTTTCTTTTTCCATTCGATTAATGTACAGCACGTTGAGTTAATGTATTATTATTTATTGTTACAGAAGCATTAATGTGTAGTATATTGTGTACCTCCTTAGTTAGTTAAATGTATATCGTGTGTGAAAATAAAAGATAATGAAATTTGTTGACCTAGTTTTATCAAGTATCACCCTAATCCAGTTCCCTAAAGTAACTTCTGTTTTGCCGCAATACGTCAAGTATTCATTTCCGTTGCACCCCTACCCTCTCCCTACGTTTCGTCAGCCCTTTATTTCGCACCGTATTCGAAGATGCGAAATATTTACGCGATGTGGTTAATTTTAATTTATTAACAGCATTGTTTATTTGAACAATCTCTTCGATAAGATCAGTGATTCTATTTTATTTATTTATTTACTTATTTTTGAATGAGATGATTACTTTATTTTGTAATTTATTCACCTATTTGCGTTTTTTTTTTTTTTTTGTTATAGATGATTTCGTAATACTAGGTATTTCGTTCAGAATTATAATCGATAATGAAAATATCCGATGGATGATTATGGATCAAAATCTAGAATGAAAGCCAAGTTTACGTATACTAACGTCAAAGTACCTGGTTTTATTATATACATATATAGGTAAAGGTACATATAATTTTTTCTAAATGATTCGATTCGGATTTCAAAATATTTTGAAAATAAATTTAAATGAAAGGTAAAGTTCGTAAATAAATCAGTCTATTCGAGGAATAAATAACGAAGAGAAATGAAATGGAATAAGAAAATTTATTTTAAAGTTCTAAAATATTAGCACCAAACAAATTATTATCTAAATACCTAAGTACAATAATTAGTTCGAATTGAAAATAAAGACGTGTCTAATTGGCCAATCGAACATTTCAATGAAAGTATTTTAATCTCTGTTGGAATCATTATGTTAATGTATGCTTAAGTGCTTTTTGAAAATAAAAAAAATTAATTCAAAAACAACTTATCACTTTAGTTTTACGGTCACAGTAAATTTATTTTATGAAAAAAAAAATTTTCTTATCAGTGATAAAACATAATGTTTGATATTTTGTGCAAATTGTTGACTTTAATTTAATACTTATGCCGGATAATTTGCGATTTTGTCGTTGAAAAAATTTCCGCAAAAATGATAAAATCATTATTCGAAAAGAGTTGAAATTAATTTAAAAATTAGAAAAATAAATGAGAAACATTCCATTACTGTTATTTATTCAAAAAAAAGTATAACTTACCCTTAATGGCGTAGCATTAAATTATTGATAAATCACCATACTGCGTACGAAACGAACGTATCACTATTAAATAAACTCGAAAAAAAAACAATGTTTGTTTTATAGGACAGTCTCGGCCGGTATTTTAAATCAGACAGCGGTACGTGAAAACATACAAAATCGCAAAGTTCAAGCCGTTTAAAACTCGTTGAAAGAAAAGCATGCGTGAAAACTACCTCATTCTTTTGATTGCTGTTTCAGTGGACAGAATCAGCGTCGCATCTTTAATTGAAAACACGTATTTAAATAGATTCAATAAACTTCATTGCGGATAGCGACTAATTTTAATTATGGTACAATGTAAATAAAACGACGTAATAAAAAGTACCGTCGATATACCAAACATTAATCGTATCCTTTTGCATTGAAAGCTTCACGTATGATTTATGGAAAATTTATCTTGATTTTATCATATTTTTTATACTATTGTATGTTCGAAATTCGTACTTGGATACTTTCTTACTACGTAAATAATTTATTTTCACGGTTTTGTATTTAAGATGAATAAAAGTGAATAAAATTATGCATAATATTTCAAAAATTACGGGAACTAGCTTGTCGCGTTAAATATCTATATAGGCTAAGTTTATTTTTCAAAGCAAAACATCAAGTATACTTACAATGTCGAAAAAATTTTAGCTGAATGAAAGTACATTTCTAAATGAATCGCTTTTAGTTTGTATCGAATGTGATTTAGTTTACGGATGATTTAACAAAATTAATAAACCGATACATTTCGATTACTTCTGCTTCTTGTCAAAAAGTAATAATCCTGGTAACATTTTCTTATCATTAGAAAAGAGTCTGGTAATATCGATTTCTTTTTTTTATTAATACAGTAGAAAAAAAAATAAAGGTTCATCTTTTCTTGTACAAATGATAAGGTTATTAAAAGGTATTGATAGGATGCCAAAGGATAATGCTTTAACTTTGGGCAGCAGCTTTTACATGATTCCCAGAAAAGCGTCTTTTATTCGTTGTCCTAACGTTTGAACCTAATTTTAGGAAAGATTTCAGATAATGAAAATGCCTAATGCGATTAATATTCAGAAATAGATGACGTACGAAGTACAAATAATTTATCATTTTCTTGTTACTGTAGTCCTCAGATGCTGCAGGTAATTTTTCATACATCGAGTTGAGTTGACGTAATACGAAATAATATCCAGCTGGCGTTTTATTTGCTGTGTTGTCTATTTTGCATGTTATTCGCTAAAAATATTGTACTCGATGTTTTATTTTTTGATTAATTTTCCAGCATATGTATCAGGTATTTATAATATTCAAACTTTAACATAATTATATTCAGATTTCAAAGAATATTTGTCATTGTAGGGATAAAATTCATCGTAATCGTACGTTCCATCAATTATTAGATCATGAAAAGTGATTTCAGAGTGACGTCATGTAAACAATCATTCGTAAACGTACTCGACTATGTTTACGATGAAGCAAAAGTTCAACCAACTTGTAAATTAATTATCAAAGATTTACAATTTTGAAAATTTCTGTAATGAATAAATTTTTGTAAATCTTTCATAATTATCTAAATTTTATCGTTTTCTAAGTTTGTTTACAAGATACCAGCATACAATATTTAAAAAATGTTTTGAATTGTATTGAAATTCTTAATTTTTTACATTATCGAATTACCTGTTTTTAATTACGAAATTTTGTAGTTTTGTACTAATCAAAATTATCACATACATATTTCAGTTTAGTTACATTTAAATACTTATTTTACCGTGTATTTTGTCCACGACTAAAAAATTATGTTTTTAATTAGCTTTGAAACTGGCACGATCGAAATTAACCCTTTCGGGTAAGTCTTTTAAAATATTGATTTTCTCGTATAAATTTTTACATTACTTTAATTTCATGTACTACACAAAGATTACTGCGAACCTAGTATTTTTGAAATTCGTTCGTGTTGAAAATATCACCTTAGCAATATTAGTAATTTATTCACGTTTGTTGTACACTACATTTGGTTGGTAGAACGAATCGATAGAAAAAATTTTGATAATGCATCTAGGTAAGGTACCCGTGAAAATATCCTGTATGAGCCATTGACGAGTGCAAATAGGTATGCTTTGAACGGATTTTGAAAACGGGAAAACTTGTCATTATAACACTTTTGGAGTGCTTTTTTCTTCTACACGTATAAATTGTGAATACATTTCTGTATCCAATTTACGAAAATGTGAAATCTTACCGGCTTCTTTTCATCGTTATCGTCTCTGTGTATTTGAAATGGGCTCTCGGTCGTAGGAAGGGTTTTTGAAGGGTCATTATTCACAAACGTGATATGTTCAATCTGAAAAGTCTGTTATACTTGGTGGTTATCTGATTTGGCGGAATATTTCTGATTTATATCACACTAGTAACCGTTGTCAAACGTTTTTAACCTTTTAATCGATATTTTATACCCGTATGGTTTTTACAATCCTTCGTTAATACTACACGTTTTACTACTTTTGTAGATATCTGTCATGAAGAAAATGGCTGAATTTGATGACCTACCGGAAGAAATTATATTGAAGATATTCAACTTTGTACCGCAATCGTGTTTGCAAAACGTTATTGCTGCAGTATGCAAAAAATGGAAACGTATCAGTCAGGATAATGCGTTGTATTATAACGTACATTTTGACATTAAATTATCCCTAAATACGGCCATCGACATTATCCAAAAATACGCCGAACAGATTAATCGTTTAGTGATTAGTCGCAGATTGGATACAAATGATATTTTGAAAGTTATTCCAGCTTGTACGAATTTAACATCTTTAATAGTCAATTCTTGTACTGGATGTTTTTTCCCTTGCGGAAGAGTTTCTTCTGAAGTTAATGCTGATTTAATTTCCACTATTTTGGAAAAAAATACTAATTTACGTCTACTTTGGATTTCTCATTCCACTATCAAAAATGGCGGTATTAAAATCTGCGGACATTCATTGGATACATTGATTTTGAAGAATGCTTATTATCATAGATCCATCGAAGAACAAGGCTTATTGAGTCAAGCAAAGTTGAAAGTACTGAATTTACAAGGATTGATTATTAACAAGACAACGTTGTACGAGGTTGGTGATTTGTTTCGAGATGAAAATTAATTTTGTGAGATGTCCCTGTCGAGCGTGCACTTTTCTTACAAGATAAATTACTATGATCTTACGTTTCTAAAGTTATGAAATTCTTTCAACGTACACTAGAACATGCTAATATTTTTTCATCGGCAACTATTACGTGTTTCGTGAAAGTGAAGTGGTCTAACTCTTCTCCTGACGCATTAAGTATGTTTATTGAGTTGACAAGATTACATTTTAGTCGTTCGACGAAAATAACTCGTATTAAATTATCTGTTGTGGCTGAAACCAAACATTTGCAACGATTACTTAATGTATTTAATTTTTTATTGAAAATGAACAAACCAACCGCTAAAAGTTAAAAAATTTAAAAACGAACAAAAATTCAATTTATGTTTTTAAATTGGCTACACTGAGTATTCAATTGAAATTCAAAAAATAAACACTAAACAGACATCATATCAATATCTATTGTGTCAATCGTAAAGAGTTTCAATAATAACTAATTCATCGAGTTATAGTTATTAATTCATTCTATATTAATAAATATTGTTGACAGTAACTTTATCCATGTGTATATATATAATTCTACTAAACGGTACTTGTCAACAGGTGATTATGAAAAACCATCAAACACTGGAAACTGTGAAGCTGGACGTATGGGAACCACAACTCGGCTCAAATGATCAAGTAATTAACGCAATATCCAAGTGTTTCAAATTAAAAGAATTGCTGATACGAAATGTATCCTTTTATAACATATCTGACCACAGCATACAATTGCTGTCAAAACTTAAATTGCTAAATTCGTTGACATTTTCCAAAATGGACAATGTTAGTCCGAAAGCATTCTCTGATCTTTTTAAGCAACCGCATTCGAAAAATTATACCAAGATATACCTGAGTGCATGTGACGGTGTCAACAGTACGGTAGTAAAGACAATCGCTGAAAACTGCCCTAGTTTGATTAAACTTGCGCTGCATCAACCGAAAGCTACATTTGAAAACTTAATTACAGCCGACGATTTAATATATTTAGCATCAAAATGCATTCAACTTCAAGTATTAGATTTATGTTATACACATTCTTCGATCGGTAAAGCGATACCAAAAATTGTGCGGTATTTGCCTGATTTAAAAAGTTTCAAATACTGTTTAAATTCATCTTCGAATTCAAACTCCAAGGTTATACTGGCTACCACTTTTGGCTGGTTGGTTTCGCATTTGAATGATTTCGATGTAAATGTCGGTTTAAATTCGCACCTAGATGAGACGATAAATGGTTATAGGTATAATTTCAGATAATAGAGTATATTCTTTTATGTTTTTTTTCGCTTGTTTACGAATATAACGACAATTTTAACTTTTTTTTAATTCTACGTATATTTTAAGTTGAATATTTTAAAACTGTGATTTCAAATATATTGGTTGTAATTTTATTTTCCAATTTAATTAAAAGAATAAAAAGCATGGCAAGATATTCGCGCATAAAGTTCGAGAATTTTTGAACAATTTTGAGAGTGGGGTCAAGAAAAAAACGTTTTTCAACTTGTAAAAGATTGAAATACAATATATTGGGGATTTCAAGTATCTTTTTCCCCGCTCCGTAATAATCGCACGAGATTCGAAACGTCAGCAGTTTTCTTTCATTTACGTAGTCATCGCTTGTAAAAACGATGGTTCGCTATGAGCTCAGTTATAATTATGTCAGTTATATGGTAAGTTCAGTTTATAAACAACTTTTCCGAGTAATTTTTCATTCGATGAATTTTTAACATGCTAATTTTTCGTATACCTACCAAAAAGGGACCGAGTTAATTTTTAATTGCGGTGAGTGATGAATTATTCATGTTAACAAGTTCAAATGATTTATTAAGAAATGAATTTTTTATACATCGATCTCCTTAAGTTGGTTTAAGTGTACTGTAGCTTGCGATGTACCTAGTTGATGATTTTCTATGGTAATTTCTTTTTTAAACGTTACTTTCCGAATGAATGTTGCCTTAATGGAACCCGATGTAATATCTTCAATGATTAATTGAGACTTTCTTACAGTTGTATTATGTATGAAAATTTTAAAAAGTTTCCTGAACATAGTACAAAAGCCTTTCAATCATTTTTCAAATAATTAATTTTTCGTTGTTTTTTGTAATCTAAAGTGGGTATACGTCTGATGTACATTTTCATTCATAAAAGGTACAAACATTTAATTACTCTTGCAAATTTACTTTCTTTAATGAATTTTTATACTAAGCGTTATAAGGGAGTATTTTAAATCAGTTTTTGTCCTGAGAAGAGAGTTTGTTTACCAAATTTTTAAAAAACAAATCAGTTGGAAATGCACTTACGAGTATTTATGACCTTTTCTGATTGAAATGGAAAATAATTACAAAGGTTGGCATTAACGAGGATCTTAAAAGGCTTTGAATTAGAAAAATTATAATTTATGAAAATAAGTTTTTCGTTGCTTTAGTTTTCATCTGGAAGTAAGATGATGTTATCCCTAAATGAAGTCGGAACTACCCACTCATCAATAAGAACATTAGGTATCTTACTTTGTGTGAAGTCTCAAAGTAATTAATGATTTTCATTTTATATAAAAATGGGATGCATAGTAATAGATGACAGATGAATTTTTTTCCCTCGCATATGTTTTAGATGACTTATCATGTTTAAATCATATCTGAAACCACGGTAGATCGACGTAAAACGATATGAACTTCGATACGGAAATAACGTTTAGAATATTGGAAATGTCATCGGTGAAGTGTGCTCAAATATGTATTATTCTGTGCATGAATTTTTCGTGAGTAAATTTATACGAAAATTGCAGAAACTATAGATCAACGTAACGTTATATTTGACCTTTTACAATGTAGTTTCATCAACGGACTGGTGTTCTCGGATATTCTACCTGAAAATGCAAAACTTTACGATAAAATGCGACCGCCAAAAAAAGGAGGAGAAGCTACTACCGTGTTTTTTCATGTCACCGTCATGGGTTTAGATTCGATAGATGAGAATTCTATGGTATGTATGAACGGAATGACGCGAAGAAGCTTTTGTTGACACGGTTGACAGGTTTTCATTGTAATGTTTCATTTTTAGACTTACGCTGCTGATATATTTTTTGCTCAAACTTGGAAAGACCACCGTCTCAGGCTGCCAGAAAATATGACATCCGAGTATCGGTAATTTTCTTACTGAAGTGAAAATCATTTAGATTAATTCAGAATATAAATGACCCTGTTCAAGGAAAAAGGCTCTATGATAGATTGAAAGTTATGTTTGGAATACACGTGATTCTATTCCAGGCCTGTAATCACCTGATAAAAGGCTATAACCTATCTTAAAATTTCAACATTGCGTTGTCATTTTAATCAACATTCTAACTTCGCTATTTTATATACCTGTACTTATCCAGTATATGTATTTTACTCATTCATTTCCATTATTAATACCTACAACGAAGAGGAGTTCTGTAGGTGTTTAAAATTCATATGCATGTTATTCCTTTTACGATTTGGAGTAATTTTTAAGACGAATGAAATTGATTACAAAATTACATCGCGATTTCATACCTGTTAATTTTTAAATCGATCGATAATTGCAGATTATTAGAGGTTGGTTGGTTAAAAGAAATGTGGAGACCAGATTCATTTTTTAAAAATGCTAAAGCCGTTACTTTCCAAACAATGACTATTCCAAATCATTATATGTGGTTATATAAAGACAAAACCATATTGTATATGGTCAAGTGAGTGATTGATTATGTTTCTTATGAAATCGTATGCGATACATTTAAATTGGACTACCTTTATTTTTAACAGATTAACTCTGAAGCTATCTTGTGCTATGAATTTTATGATATATCCACATGACACTCAGGAATGTAAATTACAGATGGAAAGTTGTTAGTATAATTATTGTTAACTTATTATTTTTTCATGAAAAATGGGGTCAACAAATAGATATACATAACGCACTTCCTTATCAATTTATGACCATGTGATAATATTTTGATTATAGTATCGCATACAACGGATGATCTGGTCTTCCAGTGGGATCCTGATGTACCGTTAGTAGTCGATCAAAATATAGAATTGCCGCAATTACAACTCGTAAAAAATTATACCGCTGATTGTACGCAAGTTTATTCTACTGGTAAAAAAGTGTTTTAATTTCGTTTATTAACTACATTATGCTCACTTTTGGCATTAATTTTAATATAATTTATCTGTTTGATTCTTTTAAGGTAACTTTACTTGTTTAGAAGTGATTTTTGTGTTAAAAAGACGACTTGGATACTATCTATTCCATACGTATATTCCGACATGCTTAATTGTGATAATGTCGGTAAGTTTTTTTTGAATATGTTCCCACGTTTGTATTTGGATATTGTCTTTACCTTTACAAGTTTCTGGTTGAATGAGCCTAAAATTTTGGATTTTTTCCAACTTTTATGATGCCAAAATTCTTTCTGAAACATTTAGCTGTTCATGTGTCATCTTATTGTTACGATAAATAATTAAATAGTAAAATGATTAAATTGAGATCTACGTACGCTTAGTACAGCTAATTTTATGGAATACAGATTACAATTTTTACTCGCGCAGCATGGTACGAAATAGATATTTGAAAAAAACTGGCGTATCGATTTTTAAAAGAAGTATTACTAAATGTTGGTTCCCTATTTTGTACGCTGGAGGGTAGGTTTGAAAATAAAAGATGATTATAAAGGCATATTTCAAGTACATCGTTGAGTCTTTTAGCGTGTAATCTTTGAAGAGTGGAATTCCACGTTAAGAAAAGCTATTAATCCCACTTAGCGACATTTTCCTTAAAAAATGGTACTGGCGAAGAACTTTACAAACCACACAGACTTATATACATTTCACTCGTTACGATTGTTAACGAACACTTTCCATCTCGCTTTTGTTTCAATTTTTACAGTGGATATCGTTTTGGATCAAACCGGAAGCTGCTCCAGCTCGTGTAACGTTAGGCGTAACTTCGTTATTAACGCTGTCAACTCAGCATGCTAAATCGCAATCTGCGTTACCACCGGTTTCATATATTAAAGCCGTTGATGCTTTTATGTCTGCGTGTACCATGTTAGTATTATTTAATATGGTATCTGCCTGTCTACCTGTTACAGATATTACTTATGCATACGTTTCGTGCTATAATTTTTCCAAAGAAAGAAAAACCAATTCTATTCTAAACTGTATTTATGTCACAGTTTTGTGTTCATGGCATTGATGGAATATTGTTTAGTGAATATCGTATTAGGAGATGCCGATGCTCCAAAACCTCCAGAACCTCCTAAACCTGAAACTTTTGAATTTACGGTTTGTGTAAAGTTTAAGTGGAATAGATGTTTGAAGATCTCGATAATATTCAAGAATTTGTGATCAATTTTTACTTTAATTTTTAGAATGAAACTCATATGATGTTGGCTCAAGCTGCGGCGGCTGCTTGTCCGAAACATTCTCGTAAATCTACAAAATATAATGCTCTAAGAAGTCGTAATCAAGCTATTAATATTGACCGTTTCTCGAGGATATTTTTTCCAGCCTTGTTTACATTACTGAATGCTATGTATTGGGTCATATTCTTTCGATATATTTAATAAGTTGTACTTTATAACTGGAAATTTTATAATGCCTTTTTTTCAATTTGAATTGGAACAACTTTACTCTGATATGATTATACATTCGTACGTAGTAAGTTTTTGTTGATACGTGTTACAGGAATTTTGTTTTCTGTACCTTTCATCGTTGTTTTGTTTAATGTAAGAAAGTACTTCGATTTATTTTATATAGACTTATCCTATGATCTGTTCTTACTCGGTCATTCGTACTAATCGTTTAGTGATGAGATTTTTGTTAGCGCTTTTTTTATAGCACTTTCAGAATTTTTGTTTTAAAATACTTCTTGTAATATAACGTAAAAATGTGACTGAATGATATCTGTGTCGTATCATTAATGCATATATTGACAATTTTATTAAACTGTTAATTCGATAGATGAGAAATTGATAAATTTGTTATTTGTTATCGGTAAATTTCTTTCTTTTTAGATTGAAAGCTGAGGAGCGATACATATAGTTTTATAATGTTATATAAATGAAACAGCGAGGATTTCGATCGAATGCGTGATAAGTTTCACATCAGTCTGGAATTACTAAAGTGAAGACTAATGTTTAAATTAATCATAACCATATCTACATATCAATTTATGAGAGTAATTTATTTGGAAATGATGTATATAAGATTTCGTAAAAACAATCAAAAAGAAACCTTAGAACTTGGATATACAATTGAAATTATTTATTTTGATGATAAATCTTCCAAGGCAATGTTTGAAATATCAGTTATCGGATGAAACTAGCATTATGCAGTTTATTTAGGTGGAAATTTTAGTACATTATTCAACAAGGGAGACAAAGTGATTTCTGACGAGTTTTGAGGTTTATTTCACGAGTAAAGCGAGGGAAACAACTCAAACTCGTCGAAAATCACTTATCTTTCTGGCTGAATACAATATTTTTCTTCGACGAGCGAGATACACGCTTGTTTGTACCCCCGAACGATCAGCGAGAGAGCCATAAAGTAGCGTTTTATTTCCCTAGTTATGAAAAATATTGTCTACTTGTTCACCGCATATAATACCTACAATAAAATCAACTCATATGAATGAAATTTTCTGCTTAATTTTCAAATTCAAATGAATAATTTTTTGTTATTAGCGTTTACATCCCTGCAATTCCTGCGTGCGCATTATTCATTCGTGTAGGCTTAACTCGTCACCAGTTTTGAGTTTTCCTTTCGTGTTCTACTGTGTTTGTATTAATACGCAACAATGATTTCAAAGTATGGTGTAAAATTTAAAATTAATTTGCGTGATAATTGTTTCAAATCACTTGTTCATTACGAAAATGAGGTTTATATTTCATTTCCATTTTAATTTCATATGATTATCGTCAATTTAGCACGAAGTAATATGGAACTATGTTTTGCGAAAATACAACCGTTACTGTTTGAGGGATGGTAGAGGCGGTTGGTTAGCAAGTTACTACTTGCATACGGAAAGCACGCGGAAGTAAAAATGCCTCATTTAAAATGATCAAAGTTTCTTTGAAATTAACATTTTTTCTCGAAAACAAATAAGATTCAAGTGTTAATTTTATTGTTAAATCAATTTGTTTGCTGTTTTGTTGATACCCAAGCTAGCTACGAATATTTTATGACTATTTACTTTAGTGCTCGGTACTATTTTATGATGAATCTATGCCGTTCAATTATTTTTGGATAAATTTGCTATTTATCCTACTTGAGTTTCTTATTTTTCAACACAAGTTTACGTAATTATCAACATACCGTACGTTTTAAATATTTCGTCATTTCATTTTTGGTTGAGGTAATTAGTACTTATTATCGATCATTTTATACTCAGCTTTTTAACGTACATTATTCTTATTCTATATACGGCAAAGTGGAGTTGTGGATAATTCATATGACTTATATTTCGTTTATTCATCATTTGAAATTTAATTGGTACGTAAATTTATTAATTCCGTAATTCGTAACGTGTTTCAGTTCTAAAACAATCACACGTGTTGTATAAGTGGCTACACTGATACTTTAAATTCAAAAATTTACGTTACGTAAAAATGTGCAGGTCAGTTTGTGAACGTTTACGAAGTGTGCATATGCCGGAAATATTCTTTGTAGTTGGCGGCTACTATTCAGGTGAATAAATTGTATTGAATTTTAATTTAATCGCGCAATTCACGTGCATAATTTTCGAAATTATTCAATACGCACTGAAATTGGTTTGTTTAATATAATTTAATGCTTAAATTTCATGGATTTCGTATTTTTCGCCGAGCTACTCGAGTTTCGTTTTAAATGAGTAATATGCGTAATACACGTGGTGTCTTTTGGTGGCGTCCAATTGTCTGACATGTCGGTCTACACAACACGTGTATATTTCATTCATTCATTCGATGTTTGTTTCTCATTTATAACGGAAATGGTGACTAAATTTTACCTGTAAGTATTTATTTTACAATCGAGCTTATAACATTACATTTCGATTTATTTTTACTCGCGTAATTTATTTTGCTGTGTGTTTTCCGTTATTACAATATTTTTTCACGCGTATTATTTTGAGATTTTTAATTCGGTTTCAACATGTTGTAGTACTCGTGAGTGTAATTTTTGAACCTCATTTTATTTCAAATTCGAGTACCTAATATTGCAATATTTTTTTTTCAATTTTTGTTTAACTTTATTTAGAAATTTGTTGGAATTTAATCGGCTTGCATATATTTTTCTTGTCGTTGGTGCATTAACGTAAAATAGAAACATGAAAGTGCAATAAAGTTCAGTAATAATACTTTACTTATTTTTGCAGTGCGGTGGTGTACGTCTTCGTGATTTTCGAAATTAGAAGAATATGTTAGCCAGAACCAAACAGTTATTTTCTTGCATTGAAAAAATTTGCAGCGTATTCAATGAACGTTAAAGAGGTAAAGTACTGTTACGTTGTACGTACCTATTATTTAGTGCAAAATATAATTTAAAAAATATTTATACGTAAAATAAATCATTTTCGTAGGTTCGTGAATGATGGTTAGTTGGTGTATGGTCATTCATTACCTAGATAATTTAACGATGATTGCAATACACTTATATATTTCGTTGAAAGAGAGCAAACGTTATTGGTAAGGATTTTTGATTTCAACATTTCACAACAAGTATTTATTTGTACGTACGGTTTATTTTGTAGTTAAATGAGTACAAAATTATTCCCAAAACGATAATAAGTAGTAAGCTTTCATTAAAGTATGAACATTTTTTTCGATCATTGAAATAACTATACAATATTATTTACATCGTATTACCGTAGTTTTTTTTTGTGGTCCTAGTAAAATATTTCTGGAAACGTTTTACGTAATTATTTACATTAAGTAAAATAACGATACGTAAAATTATTGTAATAGTTAATTCAATTTTGAAATATTTGAATATCATTCTGCGATGTAGTTAATAATAAGAATATATTTGTTGAACGATCGTTAATGTTTTACTTTCCTTTTCAGATCGATCAGTAGCCAAATACCTGAAGTACGAATCATATAAGGCTGTTGCTAGTGTTTATTTTGAAAATGTAAATGCAGAATGAAGTTAAACATAGACTCGAGGACATCGAATAGCTGCATATAAAAACCATATTCAAGAAACCATTTCATCCTGATGTGAGTTATATCAATAAGACTATTTTCTACAAAATAATTTCATAAATAGAAGAAAAATAAAGATCAACGTATACGCTGAAAAACAAGAATAAAGAATTTAGCATCATTGTTTGTGTAAGTACTTCGATGTATACTCGCGATTTAAAATATTTGTAGTTCGACAATATGGCTCCATATTGGTGACTAGGTGTTTTTGATTAGATTTACAAAGGCACAGGAGTGGTTAATTTTATCGCAGCTATTTTAAATCAGCAATTTATATGAAAAAAAAAATAATAATTACTTGCATTGCCAGAAAATTTAATCTCGAATCATTGATAATTATGAAAATAGCAAATTAAAATTATTACTAATTGATAGTTGAATGCCAAACGTAAACAATAAGTAGAGCATGTGATGTTCGCGTCGAAAATATTGAGTATTGAGGTTTGATAAATTTGAATTTCCTTGTTACACAGATTGTAAACCTAATTAATTATCTAACTGATTTTGAAACAAACTTTTCTTTTTAATTTTTTAATTCAGTTCTAAAGTTAATAAAATCCAAATCTTTAATATGGCGGTTTGGGGATCTTCATTGCGGGTTCAAGTACAGTGCGCATACAAGTAAGACGTGCCGAGGCTGGTTCTGTCGGTATTGAAGGTTTTCACACTGCCTATCGAAAAGCCAAATGGGGCAAAATCGCTAAATTGCGATAAATTCTGATTAAATTCGATTAATTTATTAATTACGATTATTCTATAAGACTTAAAAATCAATTCTCAATACTCAAGTGTAAGATTACAGATGGATGTTTAAAAAGAGAGAATATTGTGCGTACACATACACTTTAGGACTACGTGCACTTGGAATAGTTTTATTTTAATGCCTAGATAATAATGATAAGAATGAATTAATTATCTTTTTGTTGAAGATTATAAGTCTGGAAGGAACTTACAAGAATCTTCTATATTAAAGATGTATCCAATTAATGAATAATTTACATAGTGAAGATTAATTTGTGATAATTTACAGGGATAAATACAATCAAATTTTATAATCTTGAATGATCAACATTTGAAACATTTGATTTTGATTATTACGCATAATTTTACAAATGTGTTTTATGATAATCGTAACTAATTGAATTTGTTCATTTTTACAGGTGAAATATTGAAGAAGAAAATGAGATCGAAACACTAATCACGAAAATATAAAAAACCACACGTAGTTTATGAAGATGAAGAATTGTTCATTATAGACTAAATATAAATAAATAATTTTATACCTATAATTCAGACTTCCATGTAAATTAATTATTTGTGTGCGCTTGTCATGTTGTGATTGTGATATGCTTTATTTGTGACCATGAAAAATATTTATAGGATAGGTACCTATCTACCGCATGTGATATTGCTTTTGTAGTTTTTATTGGTAGTTAAAAGTGCCTGAGCTTTAGCTCTTTGCATAATTAGTATATTATTTTCTTCTTGTTCTTGTACTATTCTATTCTATTTTCTATGCTAAATTTCACCTTCTCTTGTATTTTTCTTTATTAAAACTTACTAACTGTAAATACGCATGTGCGTCGCCAATGATGAAAACAAAAATTGTTTCTGAAGGCGACCCTGGTATCTTTTACTAGTTAACCACGTTGATTATTTTGATATTTTTATAGGTATGCGTAAAAAATGATTTGTTGGATGGCTTTTGCAACTGACTACGGGTAATTAATCAATGTACGTAAATGCTTCTGCTCAAAAATTCACCTTAAACAGAAGTTATATTGCTGTTTTGACGGTGAAAATTTCATTTTTGAAAAACTACTGAACTTTTTCGTACCATTTTATTAATTAATTATATTGTAAGAATGCTCGTGTGTATTTAGATATATTTAATTTTGTGTACTGTGAGTTAGCTGTGAATTCTCTAGACACCGTTTGGATATTAATTTGTTCTGAAGATAAACTCATTTCATGGCACTTGCATGAGTTTTCAAAAAATGAAGAAGTGATGCCATTCCGTGTTAGAAATATTTATATTTTTTAGCTACCTAAGTGTATCATAGTTGAAGATGAAAGTTCTTCGTATCGCATTGCTTCAGTTCATCAGCTACCAGTCCTGATGTATGAGAAATCAACACATGTAAGTAGAAATAATTATGACGTGATTTATTGTGAGTTTGATCTAAATATAGTGCTCATTATTGGTTCCCCCTTCATATTAAAAAAAAAATAAGAATGTACGTATTCACTTATTCCATTTCTTTTGTACTTCTAGGTACCTACTTGAAGGTGTTGGCAGTTGAAAACGATTTGTATTTCTCTTGTTCAACGACGTCTTGTTCATTGAAAAATTTACAATTCTTCGAAGATTAGCTCCTCCAAAGATTTTCAGATGAAGTATAATTCAAGCAGAAAATAGGTTTTGTATATGCGAAGAACAGGTATACATAGCTGTCCTATACGTTCTTTATTCTCTTAGGTATGTAATATTTTTATAAATTATTTTATATCTGTTGACTTAAAATGACATCGTAACATACGTAATTGAGCCTCGAGATCGTTTTTCATTAATTTAAGAAACGACAAATTGAATAATATGTCACTAATAATGTTGGTGAAATGCTGCCGCGAAGTACTTGCCCCTTCGGTCCCTTTTAGGCTAATATGTACCTAATGGATATAAATTTATATTTTCATCTCGAAAAGGTGATATTTCTTGGACTAAAAAAGTGCACAAGTACTTGAAAAAAAATAGGAATATAGAATTGTTGGACTCTAGGTCGTCAGATACCTGTTTAAAAATCATATTCATATGAGACCATTCCTTTTAGCGTGTGTTATATCGAAATAATTGTTTATATGAAATAAAAATAAAAATCATGTATTTAGCTACGTTGAAAAGTAAGAAGAATTCAGTTTAATTATTTTAGTCGGTAATTGGAAGTATATTGGTGATTTAAGGTATTTGTACGTAGACCATTCGGCTCAGAATAGGTTAAGGTTATTTTGATGTTTTTGATTTGAGGTACAATTATGTTTGTACGATAAATTAAAGTCTTCGCGTTGAGTATTGAGACATGAAAATTTGAT
Organism: Ferrisia virgata; assembly: GCA_900060175.1. Lineage (NCBI taxonomy): Eukaryota > Metazoa > Arthropoda > Insecta > Hemiptera > Pseudococcidae > Ferrisia > Ferrisia virgata. Next base: position 51,890 of record FIZR01022725.1, read on the forward strand.
TTTTGTTGTTGAATTTGTTGCACATGCGCAATGTAATTGCTTATCTAACTAATTATTCAATTGATTTTGAAACGAAGATTTCTTTTTAACTTTTTAATTCAGTTTTAAAATGTAAAGGTAATCAAAATTTTTTACAAGGCGGTTTGGGGATCTTCTTTGCGGGTTCAAGTACAGTGCGCATACAAGTAAGACGTGCCGAGGCTGGTTCTGTCGGTATTGAAGGTTTTTACACTGCCTATCAAAAAGCCCAACTGAGGCAAGATCGCCAAATTGCGATAAATTCTGGTTGAATTGGAATTGATTTAATGAAGATTTGGTCTATAAAACTTGATAAACCATTCTCAATACTCACGCATTAGGTCATACTTAAAAAAACTTTGAAAGGAAAGAATATGTGTGCTTGGATTAATTTTATTCTGAAGATGAGTAATGATGATGATGATAATAATAATAATGAGTTAATTGTATCGATGCGATTATATTTATGTTGAAGATTGCAAATCTGAAACATACCAGATGAGGTTAGTAAGTTTGCATAGTGGAGATTAATTTTTGATAATTTGCTGGATAAAGGCAATCAAATCTTAATCTTAACTAGTCAGCATTTTGATATTTTTGTCTGTTTGTGTATAATTTTACAAATTTGTTATTTGACTACGGGTTCTGCTCAAAAATTCACCTTAAACAAAAGTTATACCTAATGCTGTTTTGACAGTGAAAATTTCATTTTTTAAAAAGTACTGAACTCTTTCGTAAACTTTTGTTAATTAATTATCTTATAATATTACATTATATTACTCGTGTGTGTTTAGGTGTATTTAATTTTGTGTGCTGTGAATTCTCTTCAATCCATATTTACGCAAGGTCCACATACTAAGCCGAAGTTTTTTTGTATGCAAGACACCGTTTGGATATTAGTTCGAATCTTAAGATGAACTCATTAAATGGTACTCGTATGGATTTCCAAAGAAAAAAGTAAGAAGAGATTTCGTTCCATGTTTTAAGTATTTTTATTTTCCAGCTACCTACGTATGCCTACCATAGTTGAAGATGAAAATTCTTCGCGAACATAGCATTTCTTCAGTTCATCAACCACCTGCTGTTTGAGAAATCAACAATCGCACTTTAACAGATACAATTACATGTGAGTAGTAGAAGTTACTATTGACCTGAATGTAGTTTCTATAAACGGCACTTAGCCATTTTATATTCTATAAAAATAAGAATGTACATGTCGCTTCTACTTATACTTATTCCATTTCTCATGTATTCCTAGGCACATGCAGATGTTGATAGTTGAAGGATGACGAATTACATTTCCCTACACATCGACATCTTCAGTGAAAAATTAACAATTCTTCGAAGACTGGGTACTCCAAAAGTATTCAGCTAAAGTGTAATTGAAGCAGGAAAATTGGGGTTTGTAGATGTAATGAATAGGTATACCTGTCCTATCCCACGTTCTTTGTTCTCTTGGGTATGTACTTTTATCAATTATTTTATACCTAACAAATTTAAAATGGCATCGAACTTATGTAATTGAGTCTCAAGATGGTTTTTCATTAATTTAAGAAACTGACGAACTTAATATTATACGACGATGTTGCCACGAAGTGGTACTCCCGAAAATCAATAATCAATTTTTACCTAAATATCGTTCGATTATTAAATCGATTTGAATGATATTGGAATTTAGAAACGTGATTTTGTTGTACAGCTAATATAAATTTATATTTTTATCTTAAAAAGTGATATTTTTCGGACTAAAGAAGCGCACAAGTATTTGGAAAAAATAACTAGGGATATAGAATAGTTAGATTCCAGGTCGTCAAATACCTGCATAAAAATTATATTCAATCGAGACCATTCCGCACTAGCGTTTGTTATATCAATAGATTATTTTGTTGAAAACAATTTTTTAAATAAGAGAAAAATAAAAATCTTGTTCTTGGCTACGTTGAAAAGTAAGAAGAATTTAATTTAATTATTTTAGTGGGTACGTAGAAGTATATTGGTAATTTAAAGTATTTTGGGTGTTTTTGATTTGAGGTACAATTACGTTTGTACGATAAATTAAAGTCTTCGCGTTGAGTATTGAGACATGAAAATTTGATTTTTGTTGTTGAATTTGTTGCACATGCGCTATGTAATTGCTTATCTAATTAATTATTCAATTGATTTTGAAACGAAGATTTCTTG
>FIZR01022728.1:0-28955 GCA_900060175.1 Ferrisia virgata
TTTCATGCCCATGTGTATTTTATATGGGCAAATGTGAGTTTTGAGAAGTGACAGATTTTCAAGGAATTATCAATGACGAATCCTAAGAAATGGTGGTGGGGAAAATGGACTTGAACTATATTACATTGTAAACCTCAAAATACTCTATCTGAATCTGTGAAAAAATCCATTTCGATTTTTTTGTCAAATGTGAGCTGTGATTCTCAGTTCCTCAATTTTTTCTGTTCAGAAATAACCATCATCATTTTCTCCTCTTTTCCCATTACCGTTAGCAAAAAATCTTTCCTGGTACGAAATATTTTCGATAAAATTTTTTACACCGGTATTCTTAATTAGACGACCTTGACACGAAAAAAATTAATTAAAATTCAAGAAACCTTTGTATGTGTATAGCTAATTTTCGGATAAGAATTTCGTGGCTGGTATCAGAATCGAAAAGGAATCACTAGGAAAACACCTCACAAGCCTATCAATTTTTTCATATGCATAGTCGAACTAAATAAAAAAAATTGTTAAATTGAAAATGGAAAAAAAAAATCTGTCGGCAAAATTGAGGCGAAAAAATTCTTACTGTCGATGATTGAAATCACGCTGTTGACGTATATAATATATTATAAGGGTAAATAGATGGGCGTGGCATGTGCGCACACAGTTCATAGTACATAACGAAGGTCCTAAATTTTTAATTATTATTCGTACCCGTACAAACGTTGTCATACTAGGGAGTTGGGAAACGCGCAGCCAGAAATATAGGGCGAATTTTACACGATGTTTATATATTTGCATAACCGGGTTATTTGAAGGCGCCGTCGATATTTAACGGGTGTTTTTTTTCTCTCCTAATTTCATTATTTTACAGCTCACCATTCGTGTAACCGACGTCAATGATAATGCACCAAAATTCGAACTTCCTGATTACCAAGCGCATAACGTCGACGAAGATTACCCGCTTGGAACATCGATCTTGAAAGTAAAAGCGGTAGATGCGGATTCCGGTGCGAATGCAGAAATCGAATATCACGTTTCTGATGACCATTTTGTTGTCGACTCATCCGGTATTGTGAGCAACAACAAACAATTAGATGCCGATAATAACAACGCGTATTATGAATTCGTTATTACCGCCAAAGACAAAGGTACATAACACATATGTTCGAGTTAAATCGTTTAAATGCTTCGAAACGATTGAATTTTTCCTCTCTTTTTTTTTTCATTTTCATTTTTTTCCCTAACCTTTCGTGTTAGCAGAATATTATAAATCGTACGAAAGAATACTATATTCAACGAAGGTACCTACGATTTATTTTTCTAACCCTGTCGAGACAACGATGTCGTGCATTCTAAAGTACATGGTACAATTTGCTGTGTAAACCTATGTGGGTACCTTTTGTGTAGAAATTTTTTTCAAATAATTACCTCCATACCCATACGAAAATAACAACGATACTAGGGAGATCGTACAGCACAAATATACTATTAACTATCGCACGCGATACGAAAATTTTATCTTTGCTATGCGAAGGGTTCTTAAAAACAAAAACAAAAAAAAACGTAAAAAATTTGATTTTTTTTCTCCGTATTCGTAGGTGAACCTCCGCAAACTGGTACAGCGACTGTACGAATTTATACGAAAAATAAAAACGACGAAGAACCGAAATTTTCTCAACAAGTGTACACTCCGAACGTAGACGAAAACGCTGGTCCTAATACTCTAGTTACAACTGTAGTAGCTTCCGATAAAGACGGAGATAATGTCAAGTGAGTGACAAAACACGTACGAGCCTCTCGAGATGTTAACAACATGATAACCGGTCCCATGTTTACAGATTCGGTTTCGTCGGAGGTGGTACTTCTTCGGGACAATTTGTCATCGAAGAGATTACCGGTGTAATTCGTTTACACTCGAAACCCATCACTTTGGATCGCGATAAATATGAATTGAACGTTACCGCAGTCGATGACGGATCGTGTTGTTTAAATGGCGATCTAACCATACACACGAGTACCGCCGTCGTCGTCGTGTTTATTACCGATGTTAATGATAATAAACCGGTGTTTAAAGATTGCGCCAAATATAATCCGAAAATTTCCGAAGGAACGGCCAACGGTCACGAAGTCATCAAGGTGTGTAGAAAAGTCCAACCTCTAGCTATGGACGTAGCTGCATCGTCGATCCAATTTATCGTATTTATTTTATCTATTTATTTATTTTCTCCCTTCAGGTTCAAGCTACTGATGAAGATAAAGGAGTCAACGGTCAAGTTAAATATTCCATCGTACAACAACCGAATCAGAAAGGAACGAAATTCATCGTCGATGAAGAAAGCGGACAAATCACCTCGAATAAAGTAAGTTGAGCTTTATGAATTCGACACTTTGTACGTAATGATCCAAGTTCTTATCTAATTTTATGAATAAGAAACTTCAACAAAGTGACCACTTATCAAATTTGTGGTTTTCTTTCTTATCACTATTTGGTTTGTTTACTTTACTGTCTTGGCAAATCCTGTTCTATTGTACAAAATTATTTGAATTCCAAGTATAATTTTTTTTAAATGGTTAGAGCTACTAGAAACTTGAAAAAAGTTTCGGTGAAAAGAAAATTTAACATAAAATATTATAAAATTGAAACGTGATAGATACGTTATTGAAAAAATTAACCAGGAATGGAAGAACGAGCGAATTTTAGTTCTCATTCTTGTTCTTGTTTTCATGATTCACGAATCAAAATTTTTGTTCTTATTTGTTTTCATTTAGGTTTTGTAAATGGCTAAACTTTCTTCTCATATATTCTTCACAGTTTGTTCTCATTTTCTGTTCTCGTTCTTTGTTTGGTTTCATTTGGTTCTCCTTCATTGTTTTCGTTCTTGTTGGTTTTTATTCTTCAACTCAACACTGACTAAAATTGGTTCTAATCAGTGAAAAAATTAAGAAAAACTAGAGTAAGACCTCGACAAAAATCAGAAAATATCTCCTAAATTTCCAAAAAAAGAAAAAATGAAGATAAAAAAGGAAAATAGTTGTTGTCGTTCTTGTTCTTGTTTTTCCAAGTTAATTTTCAAGGTTGTTTCTGGTTCTACAAAAGTGGTAAAATTGCTTTCATTGTTCTCGTTTTTGTTTTTGTTCTTCACTTATCCAAATTCGTTATTCTTTTTTTCGTTCTGCTTCTGTAAAATCGCGTGTTCCTTACGTTTGTAGTTTTCGGTTCTTCGTTGTCCTTCCATTCCTGCTGTTACGAACTATGAAATGATAACGCTTGCCCTCTCGCTTCTGTGAAATGAGCTTACCTATAAGTTGAATTATCTTTGCTGATAGGGAGCTCCCAAATTTGATAAGCAACCATCAACTTTCCTACAACGATCTTATCGTACAAACATTATTGTAAACTATTTACATTATTTCATTTAATCGAAATGTACGTAAAATTTTTTAATTTTTAATAGAGCAGGATTTTTCTCAAAGTTATAGATCAGGGATGGAAGAACGAATGAATTTTCATTCTCCTTTTTGTTTTCATTTAGGATATGTAAATTTTGTTCTCGTTTCCTGTTCTTGTTCTTAATTTAGTTTTGTTTGGTTCTCCGTTCTCGTTATTATTGGTTTTTACTCGTCAACTCAACCTCCAAAATTTTGGAAAATTTGACTAAAAACTGTCAAATCAATGAAGTAGTTGGTAAAGACGAGAGTAGGATCTGGAAAAACTCACTAAAATACACTTAGACTTGAATTACCACAAATCGAAGAATTATCTGCTAAAATTCAAAAGAAGGGGAAAAAGAACGAAAAATAGTTGTTCTCGTTCCCATTCTTGTTCATTCAAATGAATTTCAAGGTTTTTTCTTGTTCTTCAAAGTGGTAAAATTGCTTTCATTTTTCTCGTTCTTGTTTTGTTCTTCGATCTCTCAACATTGTTATTCTTTGTTTTGTTCTTATTCTTTAAAATTGTCTGTTCTTTACGTTTTTGGTTCTCGGTTCTTCGTTGTTTTTCCATGCCTGGGATAGATACTTATCAGTTAGTTGAAATTTGATTCGCTTGGTACATCAGCTTTACTTTTCTTTCTCCAACCTCTCGCCGCACTACAGCATGTTCATTTGATTCTGACACTTCCTTTAGCAAAATGATAATTTTTCCTGTTAAAATGAGAAGTTGGCAACTTGTTTTTAAAAAAATAACAATAAGAGGTGTGAGGTGTTGGAAAATGAAAATTCACAGAAAGAAGTTACCAATTAGCATTTTTCTGGAGAGGGTGCCAGAATCAAATGAACATGCTGTATGTTGATATCCGAAATCCACAGCAACTATAAAGGAATTGATTAATTACTGGGATTAGATCATAAAATTCCAAAGTATTCTTCTCTTCGTGATACATTAATCACCTGATTGCAAAAAATTTTTTCTTTAAAAATTTTGTATTTTACCACTGAAATAAAAAGTTGAAAAGCTCGTGTCGTGAGAAGAACATTCATTAAAGAGCTCCACATTCGGAGAAATTCTCCAATAAATTTCGTTTTTGAAAAAAATATCGATTTATTAATTTCTGATTTTTTTTTTGCTGAAGCAAATATTTAAATAAATGAAAAAAATATGAAAAATATGAGACATTTTTCATATCAAGTACATCTTTTTTCCATTACGTTTATTTTCTAAAAAAAAAAAAAAAAAAACGATTATTTCTTTTCAAGGTATTCGATCGAGAAGGAGACGATGGGAAATTTGTTTCAGTCACTGTAAAAGCTGTCGATCAAGGCGATCCTTCGTTAGAAGGTGTCTGTTCGTTCACCGTTGAAATTACAGACATAAACGATAATCCTCCGTTATTCGATCGTCAAGTAAATACCATCGACACGTAAACATTTCATCCAAAAAATGGCAACGTATTGATAAATAAAACCGTATGCTTTTTTTATTGATTAGAAATACGTTGAGAATGTCAAGCAAGACGCCAGTATCGGTACAAATATATTGAGGGTATCGGCATCCGATGAAGATGCCGATAATAACGGAGCCATTGTGTACAGTTTGAGCGCACCGGAAAGTCCACAAGATCTGGAGTATTTTGAAATACAACCCGAATCTGGGTGGATTGTTTTACGAAAACCTTTGGATGTAAGTTTAATTGATATAATGATTCGAAGTTGATTATTTAACCACAAGCAGCCGATAAGGGACAAGATTGAAAAAGAAAAAAAAAAGAAAACGTTAGTTTTTTTTTTCTTTTCTTCCTTGTTGACGTATACGAAGAGTTGTTAAATAGACTCGAAAAACGAACGAAAAAATAAAGTAAAAATGGTGACAGCTTTTGGCCTCTTTCGACTGAAGAGGGCAGGAGATTTTCTAAACGCGATTTTCGTAACAGCGAAAATCCACGTGTACCTAATTAAACAAGTAAGACATTTTAATAGGTTATTGATCGCGTGAATTGTACAGTAATTGATTAATATTTTTATTTTCTTTTTTTTGTACGTATATGACTATACTATTTATTGTTTTACTCACTGATGCGTTTTCGCTGTTGTCACCACCTTTAATTTTCGATATATTGGAAAGGCTTTTTGTTACCATTTTTGCGTTAGACGCGTGTTTTTTCGATGCTTTTGAAAATTAGGGTGAAATTTTTTTTGTAATTTTGCGCTCGACTATACCTAAACATATATACTGCGTTTTTCACTAACGAGTATTACGTTACAGATTTTTTTTTTACATTTTTTCCTTTTTTTTTTTTTTTTAAATCGTCATTAAGATCAATATTAAGGAGCTTTTTATTTTACCACAAAATGATTTTTAAAAAAACATTTATTTTTACGTTTTATCCGAATTAAATTTTTCGGAGGAATTTTTTTTGAATTTGAAACGATTTTCGTTTATTCAACTTACGGTGTATTTTTTAACGATATTTTTTTATCCTCAATTATATTACCTTTCCTTTTACTTCCTCGTTTTGGATAAATGATAAGAATATTTTAGCGAAGGATTTTCAGAGTTTTTTTTTTTTTTTAAATAACTACATATTTTACCGCAGGTAGCTTATACGAATTTTTTTCACGTATAATAATGGCTAACCTTGTATAATAATTTTATTCCGTAAGGTTTTTTTTTTTTCTTTTTGAAAGGCGTACGTATTTTGCAACTTGGCTCAAGAGAGAACCAACTTTCACAGGCGATATTATTTTTGTCGAATTGTGTTAAATTCGCTAATACAAAGAGTTTTGTATTTTGTGCATATTTTGCGTGCAAAATATTTTTTTACAGGAGACGACGTTATTTTTGATGTCTCGTTTTTGAGATGGTAAACCATACGTGACATTTTTCTAATGCAAATGGGACTTGTATACAACATGTTTTGAATATTGCAAAAAGGTGAAAAACGTAATTCATTCTTCGTTGTTGTGGAGTTGTACAAGCTTGGATTTTTTTTCTCGTTCGAAAAGCTACACGTACATAAATTTATGCTTGAAAATTTCCCATCGTTGGGAATGTGGTTGAGCTTTATTTTTGCTTAATTTTATGTTTGGTGCGGCGTCGTCTGTTTTATTTTTATTTTTTTTTTTCTGATCAAAAAACTTTTTATTTGTGAAAAAATGGGTAAATAATCGAAGAAAAGTTTTTTTAAGAGCCTATTTTTCTCTTTATGTTGCCATTATGTATGCGTATTTATTCATTTATTATTTTTTTGAATCGCATGATTATAGTGTGATAAGTAGTTTTGATAACATTAATGTTCGTTATTAATTGTATTTTATTGAGCTTTCAATAGTCGAAGTACGTTTAAAGCTTTACATATTTTTCAGAGATATTTTTGAATTTTTTTCCCTTCGGTGAAGAAGCTGATCGTTGATTTAAAAAAAAAAATATTATTACCACGTATCGTGTCGAGTATAATATTGAAATGATATCGTCGAAGGATTAGAGAGATATCTACAACATTATAGTACCCAACTTCTTCGGACATTCTAAGTACTTCAAAGCGTAAATATACAGAAGAAATGTTTTCGTAAAAATTTACGACTTGAAATTGAAAATAAATACAACTATCAAAAAGTGTACGTATGTACGTCTACGTATCCATAAAAGAAAAGAAAAGACGAAAAGTGGCATTAAAAGAAAAAGAACAAACGAAAGGCCATAAAACTAAAAGGTATATGTTTCGTTTGAAAATTTTATAAAGTAGATGTCATTTATACGAAAGTGGCCGATATGGGCACATAAAACAAAATACAATAGGGTCATAAATAACGATCTTGCGCATAAGTGACTAATCACATGGCACAGAGAATTATCGAGTTTCGAATAAACCGGAGCGCAAAATTTGTTACTATTGTTTCTCGCTATCTCGTGACTTATTTATTTTGAAAAGACAAAAAAGAAATAAAAATACGTTGTGTAATTTAATTAGCATTCAGTGGTCTTCAACGCGAATAATAAAGTGACCTTAAAATTTTTATGAAAAGTTTTGCCAACAAACAAGCACACCTGTAAATTGATTTTGTACGGGCTAAAAATTACCATGTGAAGCAAGTGTCTATTTCGAACTACATACCTCTGTGAATTATCAACACAAAGTGTGCCTTTTTTAATTTTAATACCGGGTGTTCCGCATTAACCTTGCCATCGTTATGCCAGTGATGGGTCAAATCATGAGACTTACATGTACAATGATTAACATACCCAAAAATTGAAGGGACTGAGATATGCTATTTTAAAAATTTGATTTTTGCTCAATCTATCGCTCACTTCGAAAATTCATTGAAAAAAATAATTCACTTTTTGGAAAATTTTTTTGCGAGTTCCTTTTGCCAGTCTAAAGAAAAATCACTGTAATTTCGATCTTATCGGGGGGGTAGCTATATTTTCGGGGGGGGGGGGGGGGGGGGGTAGCTATATTTTCGAATAATCGCAATTTTTTCATCAAATAGCTCAACTTTAAAAGTTCATATTTCAAGATTAGTGGAACTTAAGATAAATTTGTTTGCGCGGTTCTGTTGTTAATTGAATGGAGATTCAAAATTTATATTTAAAATTTTGAAAGCTGAAATTTGAACATTTAAAATAAAAGCTCAACTTTTCGTAATGAGTATAAAAGTTGAACGCTATCATTTAAAAATCTTAAAAAATTACCACAAAATGGAACGTTTTAGGTTACTTAATTTTCAAAATAGGATCTTAACACTCGTGAGGAGGAGGGGGCAAAGGAGTTCTCTGGTCAAAATTCAAAATAATTGAAAAAATTAATCGATATATCGACTGTTACTGATTTAAGGTCGCTGAGTAAGAATATTCGCTTATTTTTTGGGTCCGTACCTCGAGTACCTCTCTAGCCATCCAAAAAATGGATGATTAAAATCACGTGTAGCATATCGATTGTTACTCATTCGGCAACGCTGAGATCAAATATTAACTTACTTTCTCAATCCAACTCTTCCATACGCACATTTTTCAAATTTTTGTCAATTTAAAGGTCAGTTTGAAGCACGAGGGAGTACGATCAAGAAAGTAAGTTGATATTCGATCTGTCGCAATTATTCTAAAATTGTAATGCCCCCTTTCTTACTTTCCATGAGGGGTTAAACGACGAAAGGACGGCGATTTCTTCATTACACCATCGAGAGGAACTCGTCAAAAAATTTCAAATGAAATTGAAAGACCCGAGTTACTTTTTGAGTCGTTTTGACATGGAACGAGCTTGCTCTAAAACAGTATGTAGTAGGACAGCCCGAATTTGACTTTTTTTGAAAATCTGCATGTGAACGGGTCACAATAGTTGCGAAATAGCCTCACAAAGATGTGATAAAAATTTCAGCCCTTCAACTCAATTTTTAAACTCGCAAAACTCACTTGAAGTTCAAAAATTGAAAAAATTTTTTTGAAGATGTTTTTAAAAATGGAATTATTATTTTTTTCCTCCATTCGAAAGCATCCTTCAAAGTTTTTTGCTGGGGCCATTAAATTCAGGTGGGGCGGGAGGGGGGTTGTACTGCTGTTCATTTTAATGATATTTAGTGGGGAGCTCATAACAACTTTTTCAGAAGTTATTCGCAAAAAACTGAAAAAACTGAAAGTTTAAAGTTAATTTTTTACGTGTATCGTCACAGTTATCAAACCCCTTGATCCTCATTCTTGATTTTTTTTTACCACAGTCGACCATTTATATTCCTTCCCTTGTGGAGCAACCGTTTTGCTTCTCTCATTCAGCTTCAAAATTAGAATTTTTCCTATTTTTGTCCAAGAATGACTGAATATTTTTTCTCCATATAAATACAACCCTCGAGGTTACCACTCCAACCACTGAGTTGAAGATGCTTTTCCGTTCATTTTAAAATTTTTCAATGATGCACTCATTATAGCTTTTTCAAAAGTTATTCACAAAAAACTAAAAGAGTAACTAATTTTTTGTCGTATTTTTTTGTATTCATTTTTCCATATTTTAAGAAACCACTTCACCCCCATTCTTGATTTTTATATCACATATAAACTCGAGAGTTTGCACTATGTTTTAGAGTAAACAGTGAATTTTATATCATCGTCAATTTTTTTCTACAAATTTTCCCATTCAGTGGCAGGGTTGGGCGAAAATGAAATTTTAAAAATAGCGTATTTCTGCCCCTTTGATTTTTTTGGGTATGCTAACCATTATACATGTAAGTCTCATGAGTTAGCCTATGACTGATGTAAGGATGGCGAGGTTAATACGGAACACCCGGCAGCCTGAAGTGCATCACACAGGTTTACCAAGTTGATGAAATTTTTATAGACCAAACCCATCGAAGATGGCTACAACTGCAATAATATATTCAACGATCAGCTTTTTATGGCCGATTAACAAGTAGACTATGGTTAATTTACTTAATTAATCTGATTAAAATATTTACAATAATACCATACTGTTGGGTAATGTTTCCTTTCCCTTACCGATGCGATAATTTGCCTCCTCAACGTATTAAGTTTTATATCCTTTTGTAAAATATTCCAAGTCCTTGTAAGAATTTCATTCGCAAGCTTATTTTCTATTCTCATTTACAATGTTTCAAGAATCGATTTGCAAATCGTGTAATATTTCCTGTACACTTGTATTTCTACTTGTTTGTTATTACTTCGATTTCTTTTTCATATCTTTTTTCACAATTCATAAAGAAATGTAGTTTACTTTACTACCCCATAAAGAGAACCCTGGTCTCATATTACCTTAGTGAAAAAAACTCTAACGTACAATCACATAGGTAGCAGCGGATACCTATTCCTTTTGATGCACTTCAATGTATGAAAAAAGTATATTATACGTGTAGATTCAATTACTTACGTACTTATTTGAAAAAAATAAAATAAAAAAAAATATTTTGTATAGAAAAATATAAACGTACACCGAACTACATATAGCTCTGTTTACCTGGGTACATAGAATTGTGCAAATATCTGTGTATGTATGTTTTTCTTTTTTTCTGTAAATTCGTTTCGTACAGCAGTTGAAAGTAAATTTCGACGAAAGAAAATTGTTAGTAACCTATTCGTAGTATTAACAATATGTTTTTTTTTTTTTTTTTTTTTTTTTTTTTTTGCTTTATACGTGAATATACATGTTCCGAATGTGGCGTATAAAATACACTTACGTGATGTATGCGCGCTATATTATTGAATTTTTTTTTCATTTTTTTTTTTTTTTTTTTGTTTCTTTGTTGATTTTGTGTTTATTATTGGCTCCCATTTTCTTGGTATATAGCGAGACAAGTACAGACTACGTGCTCGAGCGTCCGATCGAGGCGATCCGCCATCATACGCTGAAGTAGATGTGGCTTTGGAAGTGGTAGACAGAAACAATAAACCGCCTATATGGGATTTCAGCGTATACGGCCCCACTCGCATTAAAGAAAATGTCACTGTTGGTACAGTTGTAACATCAGTAAAAGCAAGGTTGGTAAATTCGTCGATGTGAATGCAAATGCAAGCTCGTCAAATAATAGCTAAATCTATACCTATAATTCGTATAATTCTACTAATTCGGTGAAGTTGCGGTCTCTTTTTACGTCTTTCTCTGTCTCTTTATTTACTTTTTTTTTTTTTTTTTTTTTTTTTTTTTTAATGGTCTGTCTTTATCGTAAACAAATATCTAATTAATATTAACTAACTGCGTGTTCTTAAATAAGTATTTTCTTCTTATCTTTTTTTTACAATAATTTTTAGTTGCAATCATATTGCGTAATATTGTTAGTGAATAACGTGCGGTAATTAACTGATGTAACAACTCTTCTTCGTGTCTATTTTTTTCTCTACCCTTGATTTGAATTGCTTATTTGCAAATGCTTCTGCGAGGATGAATTGAAAGAAGCATTTGTTTATGGGTATCAACGTGGGTGTGCACGTGTGTGTGTGTGTATATGTTTTTGTTTTTGTTTTGTACACACAATTCTTCGTATCTGTATTTATGGTTCTGGAATCATGTAATTTACGTGTAATGTAGCGAGAAACGTACAAATTGGAAGTAACGGCGCAAGACAAAGGATATCCTCCTTTGTCACGTTCTGTGGAAGTCAGGATCGAAGTAGTTGACCGTGCCAACAATCCTCCTGTGTGGGATCACACTCTTTATGGTCCTATCTACGTTAAAGAAAATGTAGCCGTTGGTGCAAAAGTAGTATCTGTTAAAGCCAGGTCTGTCTTCATTTTTGTTCTCAAAGAGAATACAATTTATACGATATAGTATAGCCGTGAATTTTTTTGTTTACTTTTGCACGGCCGTTTTGTTTGCGAATTTTTGTTTTTTTTTTATTTTATTTTTTATTTTTTTTTTCATTTTCATTTTTTTCGCCTACGTAAATTTTTTTTACATTTTTCAACATCTTGCACGCGCTACAACCGCACAAATTATTCCACGAGTGCGGTTATTTTTTACGCGATGCGGGGTCATTTTTTTGGTAGATTTTTGGCCGTTGATTTTTATATTTTATATTTGATTTTTTTTTTGAAGATGCGATTTTTTAGGCAGTTTTTTTTTTTTTTTTGAATATGTGTGGAAACGTGTTTTATTATAGTTGAATTTTTCATCGTGATATTTTGCGATATAGATTTTTGTAATGAGTGGATAACTTAGTAATTTTTTTTTTTTTTTCTTTTACGGAGCTAGTGACGAGATTTTACTAGAATTGCGCAATTAAAATGAAAGGGGAAATTATTTAGGCGATGCTTTTCAGTTTTTTTATGACTGGAATTCAATTTTTTTCTCGTGTTTATTTTTCTTCAAAAATTTCACTGAATCTGAAGTCTCAGTTAATCATAATCTTCTGATCACATTTTACAGAAAATAGAGAGGCGAATTTATTGCAATTTATTAGCTTGATTTTCGTCAATGAAAACCTGGCTATTGCAGTCAATTGACCTATGATGGGTGAGAGGGAGGGGGGAGTTATCAATAAAATCTGTTTTGGAATCCTACTAAACCATTAAGACTATTTTTGCTCATGTCAAACAGATATTTATCAATTTATTTTTTTTATTTTTTCACCCAAGACTAAAATTATTTACTCACTTCAATATTGACCAAAATTGCTCTAATTCGGTCATTAGACTCAGTCTGGCGGTGGATTAGATTTATATGAGTGAGGACAACCTTGGGTCAAAATTCAGTTATGCCTAAATTTGGGGGTGGGGGTGCTGAGAAGTCAAAACAGCCAAAATTGCTCCTATTTAAGCCTCGAAAATTGTATTTTATAACCAAAAATCAGCCTCCTGGGTCAAGGTTTTCCTCCTTTTTGACTTTGAAAATAGGATGTTCCTCCTCTACATCCCCTAAAAATTGAACTAGATAGTTGAAATTTGGTATGTACATTTAGTAGAGGTCCTAGATTTGTATTTTGGAAGTTTAGACTTTTCAGCCTCCTTACATCCCCTTATAACCGCAAAAAAGTTGTTTTTTTGTTGGGCTTTCTGATTTTTTGAGTTTATTTCTTGCATATCCTCTTCGCCCTCAATTGGGCTAGGGAATTGAAATTGGTATGTAAATTCAGTACAGGTCCTAGATGTGCTTTTTGGTGGTGTCAACTTTTAAGCTCCATTATACTTCCCTATTCTTACCGCTAATTAGTAGCGAAAACGATGCTTTTTTTTTTAATTCACACAATTACCATATTTCACGAAAATCCAGTCGAAAAGCATCGCAATTTTTTTTGACATGGATATTGTCTTAGGACTATGGGTCATTTTGTGAAGATGTAATGTTTTTGTTTTTTGATTATAATTATAAATGATTTTTGCATTTTACGTTGAAATTTTATTTAAAAAAAAATAAAAAATGAAAACAATTAATGAATAAAAAAATTAAAAAATAAAAAACTTCATAATTTTTGCATTTATTGTTAAAATTTTAACATGGATGCCTAATTCAAAAAATTGAAAAAAGAGGAAATAAAGGAATTAAAAAATTAAAAACAGAAAAAAAACAAAAAATTGTAAAATTATAAAAATTAAAGCATAAAAATTTTTGAAGATTATAAAATTAAAAAAAAATAAAAAAAAAAGATAACTTTACACTACTTGTTAAAACTTTGACGTGAATGTCTAATTAAAAAAATTAAAAAATGAAGAAATAAAAACATTAAAAATTAAAAAAAATTAAACAATCGAAAAATGAAAAAAATAAAAAAGTTTTCGATTAAAAACTCGTGATGATGGATGATTGTATAATTTTATGCCAATTTTAAGATATTGTGATTGTACCTAGGTACCTACCTAGTACCTACCTACTTCATTAACTTCCGAACTATTTTCATCATATCACTAGCTCTCGGGAATATTTTTTGCATCGTTTCATTTCATGTAGAAACGACCTCGATTGTAATTTTTTGTACATAAATATTTTTTTTTTTTTTAATGAAATTTCAGAATTTATTTTTGCATACCTATTTTCATAGTTTTGTTTTTGTTTTTTTTTTCTTATTAGTAACGTTTGAAGTTTTGTTTTTGGTATCTAATTTGTTTATTTTTATTGGGCTTTATACATACTTACTAAATATTTCATTATTTTTACATATCTAAATACGTGTAAAACGTGCAAGATTTTTTGTTTTCTCTTGCTTTTTTAGTACATAATCTGAGCGTAAAACGCTTCTGGTAGAGAACGATACCTATACAATTTTTCGTATCAGTATCATATTTTTTGAACTACCACTCTGCATGAAACTTACTAACAAAAAAATATTTTTTGATTTTTTGGGAAAGAAATGAAAAACCGCGTTGGTGTGTGCTTTTTGAAGTGAATAGGAAGAATGAGACGTGCCTGGTATAGAACTGTACTCGAGTGCACCTTTATTTGTCAAAATGGCAATTTTTTAAGACTAAAAAATTTCAACTCTGTGGTGGAAGTCTTTATAATTTATGCGTAGTTGAACTGTATATAGAACTATATAGTAATTTTGCTTTTTATGTGATGACGGTACCGATTTGAAATACATGTGTGTTTTTTTTTTGTTTATCTCTATTTCGTATGAAGTAATTTTTTGTATGCTATGCTTCAATTTCAGCTCCGGTATTGAAGGGAATCCCTTTGTGTTTTATCGGTTAATGCCTGGCTCGACGGCACAAACCAATAAGTATCATACGTTTTATCTACAACAACGTCCGGAAAACGGGTTCACTTGGGCTGATATAAAAGTTAATCATCCGTTGGATTATGAGACCATCAAAGAATATAATTTGACTATTCGTGTCGAGGTAAATTAAATACTTCACTTCAATCAAAACGATCAGTTGTATTTTATGTACATACTATCTAAATTATTTTAATTCAATTTTAGAACAATGGAGCCCAACAATTGGCTTCCGAAGCTACAGTGTACATTATGATTGAAGATGTTAACGACGAAATTCCCTTGTTCACTGAACGTGAGCAGGAAACTGTTCTGGAAGGTGAACCCATCGGTACGAAAGTTACTCAGGTCAACGCTATCGATAAAGATGGAACATTCCCTAATAATCAGGTTCGTAAATTACCAACCGTTGGATAAATTTTTCCATAATTATATATCTGATTACAAAATAATAATCGATTTGTTTTATAGGTTTATTACTACGTTGTTGATTCGTCCCGTAACGAGGGTAAAGATTTCTTCGAAATAAATATGCAAACTGGAGAAATTTTCACGAAAACTGTATTCGATAGAGAAAAGCAAGGAGCGTATGCTTTGGAAATTGAGGCTCGAGATGGTGCTCCTTCAGCACGTCCTAACAGTAACGAAGTTCCAAATTCAGGTTCGTACGCCGAATACCTGGAACTAAGTATCGATTTTTATTTAATATAACGATGAAATATATTCGATTAATGGTCCAATTCTTACAGTAACGAAATTCATTCGTATTGGTATTGCTGATAAAAATGATAACCCACCATATTTCGATAAAGCTTTATACGAAGCTGAAGTAGATGAAAATGAAGATATTCAACATACCGTACTTACTGTTACTGCTAAAGATCACGACGAATGTAAGTAGATATTTGCTGGAATAAAATATTTCACCTGTGATTCTGTTGTAATGTCATTTTCATCTTCGT
Source organism: Ferrisia virgata (assembly GCA_900060175.1). Lineage (NCBI taxonomy): Eukaryota > Metazoa > Arthropoda > Insecta > Hemiptera > Pseudococcidae > Ferrisia > Ferrisia virgata. The sequence continues at coordinate 15,534 of FIZR01022728.1, forward strand.
TCTAGCATCTCGTATTCGATACGAAATCACCAGCGGTAATTTGGGTGGTGCTTTTGCTGTGAAAAATATGACTGGAGCTATTTACGTGGCTGGACCTTTGGATTATGAAACGAGGAAACGAGTATGTGGTTGATTATTTTATATCGCCGAGTTAATACGAATATTAATTTATATTTCAGCGTTTAAATTACTTAATTGTTGAGCAAAATTCAGTTTTTAACAGAAATTTACTCGCAATTACCGAAAGATTTTAACTTATTTGATAAAATTTGTGTAATAAATATAATAGACGGAAAAAATTTACCTAGAAAATCATTTCCTGAATTATTCAAAATGATTTTTAAAACTCTTAAAAAGTATCCATACGTCATTTTCTTTTTCATATTTCTCATCAATTATTATTTCCATGTTTGAAAACTTTTTTTCCAAATATTTTTTTAAATCTATAAATAATTATAATTTCCGGTTTTTTTCTTTCAAAGTACGAATTACGTTTATCAGCTTCGGATAATTTAAGAGAAAATCACACTACGGTCGTAATACACGTGAAAGACGTTAACGATAATCCTCCAGTATTTGAAAGACCCACATATCGAACTCAAATCACAGAAGAGGACGATCGTAATTTACCAAAATCCGTCGTGCAGGTCAAAAAATTTCGCTTAAATGGTCGCCATTTAGTGACAGCTTTTCGAAAGCAGCTTTGCTTCGTCGATTTTGAGTTGAAAGCGCGCATTTAGAGAACGTGTTTTTATTTCGATTTCTTCTCCTACCCTGCCTACATTTTATAATTTTCATTTTTAGCCGCTTTTTTGTTTCATTTTACACGACTTTTTTTTTATTATTATTTTCATTTTTTTTTTTTTTATTTTGTTGCGAATGCTTTTTATTTATTATTTTCTATAATTTGCTAGTACGAGTTGACATTGGTAGCATCGGATAGCTTGAACGAAAGCAAAACCACCGTCGTTATTCATATAAATGACGTTAACGATATGCCACCCATATTTAGCGAGCCTGTATATTCGGCCGTTATGGAAGAAGAATCTCAAGGCCCTTACCCTTATAGATTGCTCGAGGTAGGCGATTAGTTGCGCTTTCGTATTTAGATCTGCTGTTGCATGTATTCGCGTACATTTAGTGATGTGGTATTTGCAACGTCATTGAATGCGACTTTATGTTGTGTGATAAATATTTATATCTTAAGATGCAACGTTTCATTCTGATCGAATAATTTTCATGATAACAGGTCAAAGCAACCGACGGTGATAAAGACAGGCCTCCTAATATCGTCTATTTTTTGACTGGTCAAGGTATCGATCCGGATAATCCAGCCAATAGTAAATTCGACATAAACAGAACCTCCGGAGAAATTTACGTACTGAAGGTGGGTTTAAAAATTTTGCTTTAATACGAAATAAAAACTTTTGCTAATTCTAAATTATGTACTAAATTATTATTTCTCATAGCCTCTTGATCGTGATCAACCTAATGGTCGACCTCAATGGAGATTCACTGTATTCGCTCAAGACGAAGGTGGCGAAGGTTTAGTAGGATACGCTGATGTTCAAGTGAATCTGAAAGATGTCAATGATAACGCTCCGCTGTTCCCACAAGGAGTCTATTTTGGAAACGTCACCGAAAATGGAACTGCTGGTGAGTACGATTTATTAATTTCGTATCGATGCATCGCATTCATTGAATTGATACAGGGATCTTAGCCATATTAAACTTACTTCAAATTGGTTGATTTTACTTACTTAAATTGTGAAAGCAACAATTCTGAAAATTTTCATATTCTACATGATACTAATTCCGAACATCAAAAATCTCGAAGAATCAAAATTTCAAACTTCTGCTGACTTAATTCGCAATTTTTTTAAATATTCTTAATCTTTGCTTTGAATCTAAATTCGGATAGAATTAATAACATCCGTTTACTTCGGATGAATCAAATAATTCTGCTCTTTAGAATCTTCAAGTAGCGAATCTACGCACCTTTTCTATTGCAATTCTGATTGTTTCGCCATAATAATGCTTTTCATAACAGGTATGGTGGTTATGACGATGACTGCTGTCGACTACGATGACCCATCCGAAGCTTCCAACGCCAAACTTGTCTATTCTATCGAAAAGAACGTCATTGAAGAAGAAACAGGATCCCCTATTTTTGAAATAGAACCTGATACCGGTGTGATCAAAACGGCTGTATGTTGTTTGGATCGAGAAAGAACACCAGATTATTCTATACAGGTGGTCGCCATGGATGGCGGGGGGTTGAAAGGCAAGTTATTTTATTTGAAAAATATGTCTGTGAACCTAATAGTACTTCGTATATTTACCATTACGTATAATATTCCGTTAGGTACTGGGACGGCTTCCATACGTGTCAAAGATATAAACGATATGCCTCCTCAGTTTACTAAAGACGAATGGTTCACTGAGGTAGATGAAACCGAAGGTACCGATTTACCAGAATCGCCTATTTTAACTGTTACTGTTCACGACGAAGATGAAACCAACAAATTCCAATATAAAGTGAGCGATTAAAATATTTTAAACACTTGTAATTAACTAGCGTACTATGATTTGATTTCCAACATACTTATTTTCATATCGTGTTACAGGTAATTGAAAATAGCGGTTACGGAGCTGATAAATTTACAATGGTGCGAAATAACGACGGTACAGGATCGCTAAAAATAGTTCAACCTTTAGATTATGAAGATCAGTTACAAAGTAACGGCTTCAGATTTAGAATTCAAGTCAATGATAAGGTGAGTAAAGTGATAACGTTGCTTTAAACTTATCGATCATTCAATTCTAACAAAATCCCTCGTTTTTAATTGCAGGGAGAAGATAACGATAATGATAAATACCACGTAGCTTATTCTTGGGTAGTAGTAAAACTGCGGGATATTAACGACAATAAACCTCAATTTGAAAGACCCAACATTGAGGTATCAGTGTACGAAAATGAAGAAATTGGCAAAAGTTTAGAAACATTCAAAGCTACTGATCCGGACCAAGGCGGCAAGAGTAAAATATCCTTCGCCATTGATCGATCTTCCGACAGAAGACGACAATTTTTAATTAATCCCGAAGGTACCGTTACTATTCAGAGGCATCTTGATCGTGAAGATACTCCCAGACATCAAGTGAGTATTAGAAAAAAGTCGATAATGCGTACTGCTTCAAGTGCAAAATATCATTACTCGATTGTCCATTTTAGGTGAAAATTCTGGCTATAGACGATGGCGTGCCAGCTAAAACAGCTACCGCTACATTAACCGTAATAGTTCAAGATATAAATGATAACGCTCCGAAGTTTTTAAGAGATTATAGACCCATTTTACCAGAGCACGTGCCTCCTAGAAAAGTAGTCGAAGTTTTAGCAACAGATGACGATGATCGATCCAAAAGCAACGGACCTCCATTTACCTTTAGATTAGATCCGAATGCGGATGATGTTATTAGAGCATCTTTTAAAGTTGAACATGATCAAAGTAAGCTATAAGTTGGGTATATCAAAAAAATAAAATCATGATAATTTGATGATATTAATGCTCAATTTTTTCGCAGAGGGGGCTAACGGCGATGGTATGGCGGTGATATCATCGCTGAGGTCGTTCAATAGAGAACAACAAAAAGAATACTTGATTCCAATCGTGATCAAAGATTCTGGAAATCCGGCAATGTCTGGTACGAGTACGCTGACTGTTATTATCGGAGATGTGAACGATAACAAAATGCAGCCAGGATCGAAAGAAATATTAGTTTACAATTATATTATGAAGAACGCCGATTATTCTATTCCGGTGAGTGTAATTACAGTAACGATAATATTAGATTGAGATTAAAGTAGTGATAATTTTACTACCAGCATTAGTTTTCAGTTAGGGAATAATCTATAGTTAATTTGTTTACGATACTCATTCCCGAGACAGTTGTGAAATTATTATGAACGATCTCTTCAGCTTAAAATAAAATCACCAACATCACGAACTTCAGATTTTGTAATCTACACATTACACTTCACGAAAAAGACTTTAAAATTAAAACTTTTTTCATTCGTTAAGTTGAAGTTTGAAAATTTTAGTTTTTCGAAATTCACAAGATGTGTGCAAACAGTTTCTTTGGTAACGTGACAAAGAGGTTTATAAAATTTACAAAAAAATTATCATCCAATTTTTTCAATTGTTACAAAATATGAGTAGAAAAGGAGATTCGGTTACTTTTTTTATCGTACATTCAAGAAATGAAAATATTATTTAAAAATTGACGTTGTAGTTCGGTTCGAGTTTGATTGTAAATCTATAATAATGGAAGAGGTTACTTGGTTAAAAATTTTTTATGTACCATGCGCGAAACAACTCGTTTATTAAAATGTTTCTGATTTGGTTACACCAGTTATTGAAAATAACAAAACTTATGAAGAGTTCGGTTTCAATTATCCCAAGATTTGATGTTTTTTTTAGTAACTATAACTGAAACGTTACAAGATATACGAAATATGTTATAAATCTAAATAGCTTGGAAATTTTTTTTCAAGTAACACAACCCAAGACGATTCAAAAGAAACGTTAATTTACATATTATTGTTATTTCAATAATGTTTGTGCTTTGTCATAAGAAAAGAGTATTAGTGTTTATGTATTTTCTGCAGACAGTGAACTTTAAAATGATAATTATCTAATATGAATTGCGTGAACCAATCAATTCAATTTTTGGAATATGCATTAGTTGTGAAGTCAGTTCAATAGACATATTCTAAAAATCGAATTTATTGTTTCACTATGTAAAGTAATTATCATTTTAAATTTCTCTAGTCATAACTCTTCTAAAAAGCTGAAATAAACCTACCCCAATGCCTTATTCCTATGACAGATCACATTTTTAAAAGAGCATTTCTATGAGATAATTCAAACCCGAAAGTTTCAAAAGATGTATAATTTCGAAAAAATATTATTTTCAAGAAGTTTGAAATACATAGAAAGCCAAATAACGCACATTTCTGATAGTTTCTGGTTCAGTTATTTTAGAAAATTGGGTTTTCAAGTGTTTTACTTTTAGCGAGTAAAATGTATTGAATATGCCGCATAACTGAATCCAAAATGTTATAAATAATGTGTTATTTTACAGTTATACTATTGAAATATCTTTTTAATTGCTTTATTTGAAATCTCTGAATCTGAAACACTTCACATAATACGTTATTCTACGTTAATTATGCTCTAAATCCTTTCCAATTGTTTAAACACAATGTTTAGAAATAACTGGAACTGAAACGTTAAAAAGCAATGAGAAAGGAAACGGAAATGTTTTAAAAGTGTTTTCTACGTTCGAAACGTTTTTATTGTTTTAAACCCTGTTTTTTTCTCACAGAATATTTTTTAAATAAACATTTTTTTTCTTCAAATTAAAAAAATTTAGGTTTGTTATTTTTTATAAAAAAGAAATAATTTGTGGATTTCAAACATTTAATGACAAGAAAACTAAAAAAACATAAAATTTTCATTTTTGCAATTGGTAAAAAAACAAAAATATAAAAATAGGAACTAGTGAAAACGAAAATAAATAACTTTGAAACCAGACAACTAGTTGACCAACGCTAAAAATTGAACAAATATTCTTTCGAATTGATGGAGGTTGTGTTTTCGAAAAAGATGTGATAATTTGAAGAACTGAAGATAACAAATACAACGACAAACATAAATGATAGTAAACGCAAACAAATGTAAACAAACGCTGTGATTGGTGAGAACGGCTCGGACTCTATCGTTGCACAAAAATTTCGCTAAATAACGTATTTTTTTGAATTCTTTTAGATTCACTAGATTTAGTTATTTCACGTGTTTGTACATTAATTTTATAGCGTAAAGTAAATTACTTTGAAACAATGCTACATTTTTCTGAACGCTAATTTGCAAATGTTTCTTGCAGGGGCCACCTCCAGATGTTGAAATAGGGCGAATATACGTACATGATTTAGATGACTGGGACTTGGGTGATAAAACGTTCCATTGGGACGGTTACGAACATCCATACTTTAAACTTGCCGAAAATACTGGAATGATTAGTATGAGACCGGATATACGCAGTGGAATATATCATTTGAAGTTCAAAGCATTCGATCGAAAACATACTCAATCCGATATAGCAGCCAATGTCACTGTAACCGTTCGCGAAATCTCTCAAGAGGCCATTTTGAAATCAGGATCAGTCCGAATCGACGGCATCACCGATGAAGATTTTATTCGAGTGTGGAATTACAGAGTAAATATCCGCTGAACCTGAACAATGAAAATTGATACTCGCAAAAATATTCAGATCACTTAATCACTCCATTTTTTTTTTTTTACAGACCCAGAGCATCTCAAGAAGTAAAGCCGACCACTTCCGAGATAAATTGGCCAATATTTTGGATACAAATAGAAACAACATCGACGTGTTCAGTGTACAATTGAAACGCAGATACCCTCCCATTACTGACGTTAGATTCTCAGTTCATTCTTCACCGTATCAAGACCCAGTAAAATTAAACGGACGTGTTTTGATGTACAGAGAAGAAGTAGGTTCTGCAAAATTATTAAAAATATCACCATTATCAGATTAGAGATAATTTTACCCATTTTAATTCCATAGATCGAGCGTGAAGTCGCTATAAATATTACAATGGTTGGAATCGACGAATGCTTGTATGAAAATACCATTTGCGAAAGTAGCTGTACCAATGTGCTAGACGTTAGTAACCTACCATATTTAGTAAACGCTAATAAAACCGCTTTGGTCGGTGTTCGAGTCGACGTTGTAGGCGAATGTATTTGCGGTGCTAGAAATTACTCTGATAATGAAGTTTGTACTCCATTCCATTGTTTGAACGGGGGTCGTTGCATTGAAAATAAAGTTTCTGTCAGGTAAGTAATGTTGAAAATGATTCAAAAAGAAAGTATTACGGTTCGCAGCAATAAAAGTAACACGATAATTGTTACAGTTGTAAATGCCCACCTGGATTCATGGGTCCTCGATGCCAAGCTACTACCAGAAGTTTCAAAGGTAACGGTTGGGCTTGGTTACCTCCGTTACAAGTGTGCGAGAAATCACATCTCAGCATCGAGTTCGCTACTCGTAAAGGTGATGGGTTATTGTTATATAATGGCCCGATTGTCGCTCCTGAACCGGAAGAAATTCTCCTATCTGGTAAACGATTTCACGAATTATGAAGATTAAATTAAATTTTTCCAAAATGTATGTAACCCGAAATGTTTTATTTTGTAGACTTCATTTCATTGGAATTGGATCGCGGACAGCCTCGTTTACTGATCGATTTTGGATCTGGTACTTTGGAATTGAAAGTAAAAACGAAAAAATCTTTAGACGATGGCGATTGGCACAGAATCGATATTTTCTGGGATACAGAGGTCGATATTGATCTTCTCTCGAATGAATTATAGAAAAAATCTGTACTTAGTCGTATTTACGATTCTTTTTCCTCCTACAGAATGTTAGACTGATCGTTGACCGTTGTAAGAGCGCAGATATTTCCGAATTAGAAGATGGAACACCTCCCGAATTCGACGGATCAAGTTGCCAAGCCGTCGGCACGATTCCGCCGTTCAACGAATACCTCAATTTGAACACACCTTTGCAAATTGGTGGCCGATACATACAAGACTTTGATCCCACTTTGTTCCACTGGCAAGCGATGCCGTATGCTAAAGGCTTCGACGGTTGTATTCGAAATATTTATCTGAATGGAAAGGTAGGATGAAAAATCTGTAAGGTGCTTTCTTCAAGACACACCATCAAATGCTAATTCGCGTTCGTTTCGTTGCAGCTTTACGATTTAGCCCATCCTGGCTTAGCCGCCTCGAACAGCAAAGTCGGCTGTCCTCAGGCTGAAGAATTATGCAATTCGCAAGAAATGTATCGCTGCAGAGATCACGGTGTATGCGTCGGTAATCTAAACGAACCGAAATGCGAATGTCAACCTGGTTGGTCCGGTACCGGATGCAATATTCCTACCATACCGGTCACATTTAACGCTCAAAGCTACGTAAAATACGCTCTCTCCTTCGAACCGGATAAATACTCGACTCATCTTCAACTTAGATTCAGAACGCGAGAAAAATCAGGCGAATTGTTCCGTATTAGTGATCAGCATAACCGCGAATACGCTATTTTAGAAGTATGTTGAATGAAAATATTATTCATTTCGTGGTGCGAGAAATAACTGATTATTAATACGTATGAAATTTTACTAATCTTAGATTCGAGAGAAAAGAGTATGTTTCCGATATAATTTGAACAGTCTGAGAACCGAAGAGAAAGATGTTTGGCTCGATCAAGTTCCAATAGATGACGGGCAATGGCATACTGTCAAGGTATACCAACTTTCTGCCAAATACCCCTTGCGAAGTTGCGAGTTTCGAAGTGTAATTTTTATTTTTCATCGCAGGTTTCTCGTTACGGATCTTCAGCTTCGTTGCAATTGGATGACGGAGAAGGTAGAATGTTTAACGAAACTTTCACTTTCGAAGGACACCAGTGGCTCATGGTTGATAAACAAGAGGGAGTGTACGCTGGCGGTAAAGCTGAATACACTGGAGTTAGAACCTATGACGTATTATCGGATTATCAAAAAGGTAAATAGAAATATCGCAAATACCTATTTTGCCAAATGTATTCAAAAATTATAATATCCGATTGTTTTTTTTTTTTTTCGTTTCTAGGTTGTATGGACGATATACGTTTGGAAAGCAAACCATTACCACTTCCTCCAGCAATGAATGGTACTCAATGGGGTCAAGCTACAACCGCTCGTAACGTCGAACGTAAATGTCTTTCTCGCACCAATTGCAAAGTAGTCGATTGTAAACATCCTCTGGTCTGCGTTGACAATTGGAACGAAGCTGTATGCGCGTATGTATTTGCCATTTGAATTTCTGAGCCTACGCTTTCATCAAGTTTAATGTTCAAAATATCTATTTAGCGAATTCATCGATTGTAGAGTACCCGAAAAATTGGTTAAAATGCTGAAGGCTTATTCTACATCAAAACGACCCAAAAAGTAACTCTGTAAGTTCTCATCGGTGATCCGGTGAAGGAATCACCGTCATCTCGGCCCTAACCCCTCAGGGTGATGGGGGTGGTTGGTCTCTGTAATTTTGGAGCCATCGCGATTTTTCTTCAAACAGCTCAACTTTGAAGGCTTATATTTCGAGATTGGTTAGACTTAGAATAAATCTGTTTGCGCAGTTTTATAGGTGATCCAAAGGTGATTCGAAATCGAAATTTGAACTTTTGAGATTAAAGCTCAACTTTCCATGATGAGCATAAATATCGAGAGTTACCATTTAAAAATATGAAAAAATTACCACAAAGAAATCTTTTTTTATGTATTTTTCAACCAACTAATTTTCAAAATAGGATCTCAACATCGCTAGAGGAGTCTACCATTTTGGTCAAAATTCTAAAAAACGGAAAAAGTGAAGTGGCATATCGATTTTTACCAATTCCAGTACGCTGATTTAGTATTGGCTTTTTTTTTTTTTATGTGACCCAGCCGAGCCCCCTCTCCCTCCCGCCCCCTCAACGTGGTTAAAATTCTAAAAAATTGAAAAAGTTAATGGACATATTGATGCTTACTAATTCGAGAACGCTGAATTCGAATATCGGCTCATTTTTTTCCTACTACCCCGCCAACCTCCCTTACTCCCCCTCTTAACATGGTTAACACTGAGAAAAATTGAAAATGTGATGTGGCATGTCGATTCTTACCGATTCGAAAACACTGAATTCGAATATCGGGTTACTTTTTTGATCCAACCTCTCAGCCAACCCCCCCCCTCCGGCTGCAATTCAAAAATCAAAATAATTGAAAAAATAATGTGACAAGTTGATTCTTACACATTTTATGAACAAAAACATGCCTCACCATATTTTCAATTTTTCTAAATGTTGAGAGAGGTAGTGGCAGGGGGGAGAGGGGGGGGGAATCAGCCGAGTCCAACGAATAAAGTGAGCCGATATTCGAACTTAGCGTTCACGAACTAGTAAGAATCGATATATCCATGACTTTTTTTAATCGCTTTGAATTTTGACCAGGGGAGGAGGGGAGAGGGGTTCGGCTGGGTCAGATCAAAAAAACAAGCCAATACTCGTAATCAACGCCCTAGAATTGGTAAAAATCGATACGCCCATTTGATTTTTTCTGTTTTTCAGAATTTTGACCAAAATGATGGACCCATCTGTTCCCTAGTGATGTTGAGATCCCATTTTGAAGATTAGTTGGTTGAAAAAAAAAACATAAAAAGGTCTCTTTGTGGTACTTTTTTTAATTTTTTAAATGGTAGCTTTCAACCTTTATGCTCATGCTGAAAAGTTAAGCTTTCATCTTGAAAGTTCAAATTTGAGCTTTTACTGTTTTGACCATCGATTTCAAATCTCCTTCAGATTACTTTATATAACTGGGCAAACAGATTAATTCTAAGTCTAACCAATCTCGAAATATAAGCTTTCAAAGTTGAACTGTTTTAAGAAAAATCACGATTACTCCAAAATTACAAGGGCAACTTCACCTCCCTTCTTGAGCGATTAGGGCCGAAACGACGGTGATTCTTTCACTTGATCATCGAGGGGAATTGACAAAAAAATTTTGAACGAAATCGGAAGGCCCGAGTTACTTTTTGGGTCGTTTTGATATGTAATGAGCCTAGAATTAAACTTTGTGACCCATCAGTTGAATACAGGATATCCAAAAAAAAAAATACTTGAGAATTGACTTTTTTTTTTTTTAATTCAATCATCTGGCATGAAGAATTGCAAGATTTTTAAACTTGTTTTGTAAACTTTGAAAATATCTCCAAAATATGTACCAAGATCAGATTTTTTTTTCAAATTTATTTCTCTTGAACAAAAAAATAGAAAAAAAAATACAAATTCTTTTCAGAAATGAGCTAGTTGAAATCGTTTCAAAATACTCACTTTCTCAATATTATTCTGGAAACATGGTAGTGAAATATTTCGCGCTTCTATCATACTGTTTTCGCCAGCACACTCCTTACATACGAAATGAATTACTCGAATATACAACTATTAATTAATAATATAGTTGCGGTCCGGGAAAAATCTCCGCAGGAGATAAAAGATGCGTAGACAAGAACGAATGCTTAGAGAAACCGTGCTTAAATAACGGTATTTGCGAAAATCTAGGCCCCGAGTCGCCTTACGGATATCGTTGTATATGTGCCGAAGGTTACTTAGGCCATAATTGCGAATTGCATCAACAAGAACAAAGCATTCAACTGGGTTTGGGCGCTTTAGCGGCCATTTTAGTTTGCGTACTATTGATAAGTGGTAAGTCGTGAGGGTAAACGACGACCTAATGTGTGTGTGGCGCACGTTGTTTACCTAAGCGCTTTTTTTTGTTCGTGCTTTGCTTATGTGTGTTTTTTTTTTTTTTTTTTTTTTTTTTTTTTTTTTTCTTTTGAGTGCTTCGTTTTTCTTTTTCTTTTTTTTTTTTTTTTTTTTTTTTTTTAAAAAAGAAAAATTTTTTTTTTTGTGTTTTTTTTTTGTTTTTTTTTTTTTTTTTTTTTTTTTTTTTTTTTTCATTTCACGCTTTCAGTTGTCCGGCTGGATTCCAAAATTATTTTAATACTTGCGTCCCCGAAGACGAGTGCAGTATAAATTTCTGCACAAACGGAGGAACTTGTAAAAAAAATCTTAGAGAGACCCAATACGTTTGTTATTGCCCTCCCGAATTTACGGGCATGCATTGCGAAATACCCAATTACCAAACCGGTGGAATTATCGTACCATCCACTGGTTTCTTTGCGGCTGTTGTATCTTGTGTTCTAGCTTTAATTCGTGAGTATTTTTGCTTAGTATAAATCTACATTATCTAAATTTTTAAAGAAAAAAAAAAAAAAACGAAACTATCGTGTTTGAAAATCGCCCTTAATATTTTTTTTTAATATCTATCTTCTTTGAAATTAGTAAGATTTAAATTCGTCGACAGTCTATTTTCGGAATTCAGACGGCCAAAAATCAAGTAGTAGTTATCATCTGAGTTTTGCATTTTTTGTGTGTGTTCTAGTTTTTTTTTAGAGTGCTTCGTTTTTCTTTTTCTTTTTTTTTTTTTTTTTTGCATGCTGTAGTCTAGACTTGTTTTTTTAAGCACTAATTTTGATCAAATTATTATTTCAAATTTTTAAATCACGATTGAAATTTTGAGTTTTTTTTTTTTTTATTTAAATCTTTACATAAGTATCTTTTGTTTATGTTGATTTCGTTGCGTAATTATTTTCGTTAGTTTTTTAAAAATGATTTTCCTAAATCTTTGCTGAGTTATAAGTTTCACTTAAAAAAATCATTGAAAGATTTGGCAACAGTATTCATTCATTATAACGAAATGTGCTATGTACGTTCATAATTTGTGAAATATCAGTATTTGACCAAAATCGAGAGAAATAAATCAGAAAGTGAAAAGGAAAGAATCACAGTTCAAAGATAATTTTACATTCAACCTTTGAACTTGAGGCAATGCTCTAGGTATTTGAAACAATTAAATGAAGAAATTAATTTTTGTGAAAGTGTCATCATTAATGGATAAAATGTTTTAAAATTTCAATATACCCGTTGAAATAAAATTGTAGTTGACGAATTTTGAGATATTTAAAAATTTTTTCTTCATTTTAAAGAAACGAAATTTTTGGGTAATTTTTGAGTGGTTTTGAACAAAATTACTACAAAGTAAGTAAAGACAAATTTCATTTTTTGAGTTCCTTTTAAGTCTGATTTTCTATGCCATCAATGAATACCAGGCTATTACGGTCCATGAACTTAGGGTGGATGAGGCAGGAATATCAAAAAATTCTTTTTGGGGTCCTAAAAGACCATTACAACCATTTTTGGCCATGCCAGATTTTTATTTTTATTTTTAGCCTGATTTTCTATGTCATATTGTCAATGAAAATCAAGCTATTACAGTCTATCGACTAATTTCGGATGCCGGGGGAGGGGGGGGATATAAACCTAATCTGTTTTGGGTCCTAAAAAACCATTACGACAATTTTTAGCCATATCAGATATCTACTTTAATTTGTTTATTTACGCCGCCCGATACGGACCGAAATCGCCCCAATTTGCTCAATCGCAGGCATCATAGCGAGGTCACTTTTTAGTGACTTGGTCACTTTTTTCGAATAAAGTCACTATTGGTCACTTTTTTCAAAAAAAATTTTTAAAAACTGATTTTTTTTCAAAAATTATTTTTAAATTAAAAAAAAAAATTTATACCATTTAAAAATTATTTTTGAAAAAATCACTGTTGGAAGCGTGAAGTGTCGTTTGGTTTCGGTTTCTTGTATTGTAAATGTATTTTTATGTGTTCATTGCATTAAATACATGTGTTTTTTTTTT
>FIZR01022730.1:0-19230 GCA_900060175.1 Ferrisia virgata
TTTGACTTGCTGATTGTTGTGTCTGGTGTGATGGGAATCTCAAGACAGAAGAAATTATTTTATGTTCAAATGCGTTTTTGGATTGACAATCGACGTACTTTTGTATACTCAACTTTCAATGCATATGTAGCCCCATGTAGAAAAAAAGTAGTACTCAAGACTACTACTAAGCACTTACTTTTTTGGACAAGTACTACTACTCTTAATGATTCTCAAGCACTTGATTGATAAGAAAATGAAAATAAATAACTACTAAATAAATTCTAAATTCAATATTCCCTTTTTTAAAAAACAAAATCATCGCGTAATACCAAAACTCTGATATTATTTTTTTTTTTTTAAGGGGAATGTTGAATTTAGAATTTATTTGCTAGTTATTTATTTTCATTTTCTTATCAATCGTTTTTAAAACTTGGGCCAATCGAAAAGTCCTATTACGGTTTTATTCTTTTTCAATGCTAATTGTAAGTGACTTGAATTGACAGCAAGCAATAATATTTATTTGATCGAAAGAGTATAAAAAAATGTTGAATTATAGAATATTATAGAAAGGGTTCAATGAGTGATAAAAAGTCGAAACCTCCAAAAGGCACATCAAGGCACTCTACAGACGGAACATAACCAATTTCAACTTCCTAGCTCAATTTTGAGGGAAGTTATGCGAGTAAGAAACTCTAAAAATTAGAAAAATCGACCAAAAAAATACATATTTAGGACTGTGGGGGGATTAATTTTTGTTAAAGTATCCACTGTCGGGATATATTTTCTTCCAATTTTCAGCCATTCGAAGAGATTGCAAACTACAGAAAAAAAACTACGTTTGTTCTTTTTTCATCTTCGTTCTCTCGTTTCAACCATTTAATTTGTCAACAACGATTTCCATGTACAGTACCTACCTACCTACCAAGCTACACTATTATTAAAGAAATTAAAAGTAAAATATTTTTTGTAGCAGTTATAGTTTCGTCTCTTTTACCAAGAAATGCGTGTAATTAAAAGTGGTCGCAGATATAAAAGCGGAATTTTATTTACAAGTAATTCGAGGAAGTACTGAGATGAATGGAAGAAATGGTAGATTATTGCGAAATTTCGCCTTCGTTTCGTATTTTGGTGGCAGGATCCTTTGGCGTTCTATTCCTCTGCAGCAGTTGAATAAAAACGCTTGTAAAATTATTCTCTCGTGGTCCTTTATTATTATTTTTTTTTATACGCAATGAAACGTTTTCGGTTGAATTTTCTAATTATAAGCGTTCATCTATAGGCGTTTTATGAATTTTTAAAAACATGAAAAACTGTAATAACACGTACAATAACATGTTTATTAGGACGGGCAAAATTTTGAATTTTTTGGAAACCAGCAGACACCGAGGTCACAATGGTTGCGAAATACTCTCAAAACGATGAGATAAAAATTTTAGGTTTCTAACTTCACTTTTGGAACTTGCATGACTAACTCAAAGTCCGCTAATTTAAAAAATTTTAAAACAATAAAAAAAAATTTTTTTGAAAATTTTCTCTGAAACTGGAATTATTTATCACGCATATTTATACTAAAAATTATCATTGTTGGCAAATTTTCACTCTTTTCCCTTTTTCAGCGAGTTTTAAAAAATATTACCTTTTTGGTTTTTTTTTACGATTTTCTGAAAAACAAAGAAGGAAATTTTTTGAGAAATTCTCTCCTGAGATAGATGCAGAAGAGCAACCTTAAATGATTAAAGCCATAATTTCAATTTTATAAAATGAAAAAAAAACTTTCAAAATCCGTTTATTTTTTAGGGTAAGGATCTGAGATGATCAGAAAAATTACTCATCGTGTTGATTTAATACTCTAGAAACATAAAGTGTCCGAAAAGTCACACAAAATATTATTGTAAAACACTAGAAATGTAAAAAAAAAACAACCTAGGTAAGTGATGCTTTTTCGACCAGATTTTTGTGACATTACAATGATGACAATTGAAAAAAAAGCATGCTTCTCTCCTAATCAGCATTGCGCTTAGGAAGGGTTCAATAATGAGGCTAAAAAGTCGAAACATCCCAAAAGGCCCTTCAAGGATTTCTACAGATGGGACAAACCTAATTTCAACTTCCTAGCCCAATTTGTAGAGCAGTTATGCGAGGCATAAACTATAAAAATTAAAAAGAATTGACCAAAAAACCACATATTTGGGGCTGTAAAGGGGTGAAATGGAGCTAAAAGTCGGAGCTCCCTAAATACACTTTAGGGACCTGAACTAAATGTACATACAAAATTTCAACTTCCTCGCTCAATTTGAAACAAACTCGAAAAACTAAACAATTAGGAAAACCGACCAAAAAACCACTTTTTTGGGGCTGTGAAGGGCTGCAATGAAGCTAAAAAGTCGAAGCTCCCTAAAGGCAGTTTTGGGGCCTCAACTAAATGTTCATACGAAATTTCAACTTCCTAGCTCGATTTTATGGGGAGATAGGGGAGGAATAGGCATTTTTCAAGGTCAAAAAATGGGAATACTCGCACATCTGCCCTCCTAATTGACTTGGGAGGTTGATTTTTTGATATGTTATACAACTTTTAATCCTCTATTAATTGACTTGAAAAAGGATAATTTTTGCGTTTTTGATCCCTCAGCACCCTCTCCCCCAAATTGGGACATAACTGAATTTTGACCCAAGGCCATCCCCTCTGAAATATACCTAATCCGCCACCAAACTGAGCCGATTGACCGAACTGGGGCGATTTTGGTCGGTATCGAGTGGAGTAAATGATTTTAACGTTCGGGGAAAAAAATAAATAAAATAAAAATAAATATCTGACATGGCTAAAAGTCGTCTTAATGATATTCTAGGACCCCAAAACGGATTTTGTTGATATTCTCCCCTCATCCGCCAATGGTCGATAGGTTGTAATAGCCTGATTTTCATTGACAATATGACATAAAAACTCAGGCTAAAATTAGTACTGTATTATGTTGATTTTTGAGCCTAATTTTCTTAAAGTAAAGTAGATAGGGAGACTGTCCATTCACGGAATAAAAAAAATGCACCCTTTTCTTCGGTTGTTAGCGCATGCAAGCGAGCTGAAAAGTTGAAACTCCCACAATGCACATCTACATGCCAAATTTCAACCACCTACTTCGATTTGAAGGGGAGATATGCAGGTTACAGACTGAAAAAATAAGAAAACCGACGTAAAAAACCATTCTTTTTGGGCCGTGGGGGGGGGTGCAATGAGTATCAAAAGTCGAATCTTCAAATCTCTCAAAAAGCACATAGATGGTTCCTATTTAGTGTGCATACCAAATTTCAACTTCCGGACCTAATGTGGAGACGAGATAAGAAAGGAAAAGTCTGTTTTCGTGGTCAAAACGGAGAACTCCCCCTCCTCCATCGTAGTTTCCCTCCGAATTGACCTAGGAAGCTGATTTTTGGATACGATGTATAACTTTTAATTTAATATCTACTAATATAAAAAAACAATAATTTATGTCAGATTTACCCCTCAGCACCTCCTTCCCAAAGTTTGGGCAGAATTGAATTTTGACTGAAAGTTATATTCACTCAAAAATATCAAATCCACCACCAGTTCAAGTCTATTGTCCTAATTTGATTTTTAGTTGGGGGGGGGGGGAGAAGAATAAAAATAAAAAGGAATAAATATCTCCCATGTCTTAAAATAGTCTCAATGGTCTTCTAGAATGTCAAAAACGATTTCGTTGGCTTTCCTCTTCATGCGTCGTAGAAAGATCATCTGTAATGATCTGGTTTTCGTTGACAACATGGCATAGAAAATCTGGTTAAAAAATGAGCGAAGCATTTTGCATTTCGGTTGCAAAATTGGTGACGAACTGATGTGGAATCTCCGTCAGGCTGCAGTAGGCACTTTATACGGTCACAAAACAATCCCATAATAAAAGGCATTGACCTCTTCAAATTAACAACTACCAGGGAAATCACTTTGCCTTTTTCGAAACATTTAAACAATTATGAATTAACCATCACCACTCTTAATTTTCACCCTGCACAGTGTCTATTTGGACAGGTATATGAACTGGAATAGATACACCCTTGAAACAAAACTCAGAATTAGATTTTTTTTTTCTTTCAAATTTGCGCGATCGAATTACATTACTTTGCTACCGTATTATCTTTTAACGCCAATTTTTAACACCCTTATCGTACTAACGTCAGAATATTACTAATTTTTCAATTAAAATTTCAAGTTACAGTAACCTCGGCGTCAACGGATGAAGAATTAATATCGCCGACCGCCTTACTACCAGCCAGTTGCTGCGGAGGTCTATCAGTCAGAACGGCGACGACGTTGAAGCCACCGGAGGCACGTCGTAATGTAATCCCATACTCGACGACGACCACCTCGAGCACAACTGTACCTCCACTGCCACCAATATTCTCAACAGCCGAATCGATATCGGTTACAGATTATATAATAACCGATGGCATCAGAATAAGGTGTTCCAGAGTTGACGAAGTGTTCTATACGACTGGATGCGAAAAACGACTACTAACGTGGTTACGTTCCAGTCTGGATATATTATTCGTATTAGGCTACTGCGTTATATCATTCCTTAAATTGTGCTTCCTCGGTATTTTACGGTAAGCAACTTCAAACCAATACGTGCATTAAATTTTACCAAATTTTATTTCCAAATTACGTATTCGTTTTTGGAAAAAATTGTAATACTGAATAACTTTCGTAAATCGTTTGGTAAAAAAAAAAACAAAACAGCATCGTGTCCAAATTGAAAAATAATGATCGCTACTTTTCCGAACACGATAAGCTAATCAGACGTACGACTTTAAAGTGATTACAGCTCTTTGAAATAGTCGAAGGGCCAAAACCAAATAATTCCTTTAGTATTTGAAAATCTTATTGTTTTTATTCTCGTTGCTTTGGGTACATAAAAAAATATCTCTTCACAAATAAAACATTTTCGAATCACCCGGTGTATTGAAAACAATACCAAACCGAGCAGAAACCTTAAAAAATATCTCCAGTTACAATGTTTCTCGAAACATCATTCAAATAACCAAAAATCACTAACGAACATACTGTATTGTATGTGTGTATTCATACCTTTTTTCAATGAATATTAAAAGCAATTCTATATTATGCGAGTCCAGTAATAAAAAAAAGCTTTTAATATTTCGAACGTTTAGTATTTTCCCGCAACACAAATCGTAATAGACAAGCAGTGTCAATTCAAACCCAAATTAAAACGTGGCTATCATGACAACTACTCAATTCAACATTGACGGAAGGTGAAACAAATAATTCATCTCATACCATCAAGAGACCAAGAGAAACAATGCGAACGTCATTATCGTATAATGTTTAGCATAACACACACACACACACACACAAGCGCGCGCCCAAACCCTCACCAATGAGATGGTGGCAAATTTCCTTAAAATGTATGGATAACAAATAAATAAAATGATAGAACGAAAAAATAGAAAAGTTTTCGCTTCAAACTCTCAAGTGGGCTACATTTAAATTAAGTTAAGGTCAATAATTTTCCATGTAAGGAAGGGGAGCTCAGAACTTCAAAGTGTTTGAAGCTTGAAGATTTTCAACAACATATAGATTAAGAAGCAGACCTTAATCACAGAAAGAGAAAAATCAACCCCTTACATTTTTATCGCAATTTGTGTAAAAGAAAAATTAGTGTCAAGATACAAAAATATGTAGAACTTTTGTTCATTCAGGCATCGGTATTATCGATGAAGACACAGAAAAAGTGAAAAAAAATCCGCGTGGTTACAATAGTCGCAAAATGGCCTCAAAATAATGATGATTCAAATTTCAACTTCTTAACTCAATTTTTTAAACTTGTAAAATTGGCTCAAAATTCACTAAATTTCAAATATTTTTAAAAAATTGAAAAAAAAATTTGAACAAAAAACCACATTTTTGGAGCTGTGAAGGGGGGGGGGGGGGGGGGGGGGGGGCTAAAAAATGAAAATAAGTATCTCACATGGTCAAAAACAGTCACAATGGTCTTCCGAAACCCAAAACGGATTTGATTAGTACCTTCTCCCCTTGTCTATTGGGTGTCGATAACCCTTCATAGCCTGGTTTTCATTGACAATAATATAAACGTTGAAAATCAGACTGAAAAATCGTTAAAAATTATCGAAATTTGAGTAAAGTGGTTGAAAAGTTAACATGATTTACCAAAAGTACGTCCCAAATTTCAAATTCCCAGCTCAATTTGAAGAGAAGTTATGTATAGAATAGGCTATTATTAAGATCAAAAAGAAGAGATACCCTCATTTCTCCCCTCCTAATTGACCTACGCGGCTGAGTTTTGCATATGTTATGCAACTTTTGATTCTCTATCGGTCTTTTTCAAAACCAACAATTATTGCCATTTTAGCCCCTTAGCACATACTCCCCCAAATTTGGGATAATTGAATTTTGACCAAATTTCGTACCTACCAGAAAATGCCAAATATGTCGTCAATCCAAGCCTAAAAATCTACTATCCTATGGAACTGAGTCAATAATTTGTAGTTTCGATAATAAAAAAATGATAAAAATGAAAAGAAACAAATATCAGACATGGTCAAAAATGGTCTAAATGGTTTTCTAGGGTCCCGAAACGGATTTTGCTGATACTGCCTTTCTTCATCCGGTGTAAATCGATAGTCTGTAATAGCCTGCTTCTCATTGACCATAATGCGTAGACAATCAGGCTAAAAATTCATTCATCAGGCCGGTATTTGAAAAAAAATATCATTTCATGTTGTTCCCAATATGCTTTTAAATACCGTATCATGTTTTAATTTTCAATTTCATTATTAATTTTTTTCCTCTTTCTTCGTTCTTCCTAATTCTGATTTATTTACTTAATTTATCAAACATCTGACCTCGTTTTCATTCGTAAATTAATAAAATCAACAAAAAAAAAATCATAAATAGCTATAAATATACCTTCGTAAAACCATCTTCTCCATTTGAGTCACATTCGTGTAAAATAAGTTGCATATCCGCCCACCTCTTATAGCTTTTTAAATTTAAAATATTTGCGGCGGTTCAGTATGCAATTTATTTAACATCTACTGGTGGTAATTTTTTTTCAATCAATTTCTCACGGTAGGGTAGCTCTGGTAGGTACTTTAATAAATATGCAAATAAAAATAGAAACCACGTGTGCCATTATGCTTATTCTTTGTCTGTTTTAAAATTTGCTGCGATACATTCGTGTAAATGCATTTTCAAAGCACCTAATGTTGTTTCTTTTTCGAATTAGGTTAGCCAATTTTGGTGGAGAGATCGTACATTTTATGCAGCGTGAAATGAAACAAATGGATTGGAGTTTCGATAAATTAATAATATTTATACCATGTGAGATTTTATCAGTTAAATTCTGTTTCTGAGAACGTATGGGTTGGTAGCTCGATTTTCTATGACATATTGTCAATGAAAACTAGGCTAGTACGGTCTATCAACCTACAGCGGTTCAGGGGTGGGGGTGTCAACGAAATCCGTTTAGGGGTCCTAGAAGACCGTTACGACTATTTTTAGCCATGTCTGATATTTTTATATTTTTTTCGCCCGAAGACTAAAACCATTTACCCAGCTCGATACCGATAAAAATCGATCAAATTCGGTGAATAGACTCAGTTCAGAGGAAGATTAAATATATATGTATGAGTGGGGATGATCTTGGGTCCAAATTTAATCATGACCAAAGGATATAACCGGGTAAAGGGTGATTTTGGGTCCAACCACGATTTTCGATGTAATACCCCCAAATAGTGTATTTTTATGTAAAAAAATTCTGGAAAAAATTTTGACCCCCTACCACGCCCTTTCTCTTTTGGAGTTATGGTCATTTTAAAGCATTATTTTCAATAATTTTTAATTTCAAAGCAAGCGAATGAAATTCTCTATTCTCTGGTGCAAAGTTACTTCTCATAGAGGTGTATTTGCGAGGAGCAGTCCTTTTTCAAGGTCAAAAAGCAGAAAAACCCTCATATCCCCCCCCCCCCCCCCCCCCAATTGACCTGGGGAGCTGATTTATGGATATGTTACATAACTTTGAATTTCCTGTCGATTGACTCAAAACGGAACAATTTTTGCGATTTCAGTCCTTCAGCACCCCCTCACCTAAATTTGGGCATGAGTGAATTTTGACTCAAGGTCATCCCCACTCACATGTATCTAATCTGCCGCCAAACTCAGTGTATTTTCACCGAATTCGAGCGATTTTAGTCCGTATCGAGCGGAGTAAATGATTTTAGTCTTCCGGAAAAAAATTAAATGAAAGGCATATCTATGGCCCCTGCCAAGTCTATATACTAAATTTAAACTTTTTAGCTGCATTTGATGGAGAGAATAGGAAAGGAGCAGCCCTTTTTCAGCGGTCAAAAAGGAGAAAAACGCTCATATCTCGTCTTCAAATTGACCTAGGAAGTTGATTTAGGAATATGTTACATAACTTTGGAGTTACTATCGATTGGCTCGAAACAGAACAATTTTTGCGATTTTAACCCCTCAGCAACTCCTCATCTAAAGGGTATAGCCGTGAAAGGGGTGATTTTGGCCCCAGCCCTGATTCAGAAAAGCACGGCCCCTTCTCTATCTCTCCACGAAATTGAGCTAGAAAGTTGAAATTTGGTATGCGGACTGAGCAGATTTTTTTCCCGAGGACTAAAATCATTTGCTCGACTCCATACGAACCAAAATCCATCCAGTTCGGTGATTATGACTTTGGGTCAAAATTCAATCATGCCCAAATTTAGGTGAGGAGAGGGGGGCAGGGTACTGAGGGGCTAAAATTACAAACATTGTTGCTTTTTGAGCTAGTAGACAGACAATTCGATGTTGTGTCACATAACCAAAAATCAATGAGAGTTTTTCTCCTTTTTGACCCTGAAAAACGGGCTGTTCCTTCATTTTATCAAATTTTTACGAAACTTTCCGCTATTTTATGACGAAAATTGCTCATATCTGCGTAAACAAGCAGCCAAGCTAAAAAATGAACATCAAATTCGAAATCAGCGACCTCGAATTGGTCAAAAACCACCTCTATCTCAGTTTTTTTTTCGATTTCTCAAAAATCATCAAAGACCATGAACTAACCCCTCACCTACCTCCCCACCAAATTGTGCTATGAAGCTGAAATTTGTTATGTGGACTTAGTATGGGACATAAATGTGCGTTTTGGGGTTTTGACTTCTTAACCCCATTGCCTACCCTCACAGCCCCTGGTTTTTCTTGATTTTTGTGTTTGTTCCTTTCATAACTCCCCTCCAAATTAAGCGAGGAGGTTGAAATTTGGTATGTACTAATAAGGACGGATCGAAAAAAAACAATTTCTCGATAATTATGGCAATAATTTCTACGATCTTGGAATTAAAAGACTGGCTGCTCTGTAACGCAAAACTTTTGAGCAACTTTAATTGGCATGCATTTTTCTTGGCTGGAAAAATTTTTTGGGTCTATTATTGAGCTGATAAGCCATTTTTATTCAGTTTATTTGAAAAATAAAATCTAACTTTTAAACCCCCTGGTAAGTGGTTATAATTTTTTTTTGAAGACATTTAATTATTTTGAATTTTATTTACAATCGTAAAATTAGTTGACAAACTTAAATTTAGGGGGAAGAGGGAGTTACAAAAATGTCGGGGGGATTTTAGATATAAGAGAGGTAATTGTAAGGTGGTTAGTAGTGCTTAAAGTTAAAAGTTAGCTTTATAGGTACAGTAATTTATTTAGAGAGAGAGAGGAGTAGGGTTTCCAAAGGTAGGGAAAGGACAGAATAGTCCACAGCACCGTGAGTCAAGTCCGTGCCCTTGGGTCAGTTCCCGAGTTGGCTTTCGTTATCCCATTGGTGATGATGCTAACAATGCCCAAGTTATTATTAGCCATCGTTGGGTAAAGGTGGTTATAAAAATGGTATCGGATCGATATGCCAATGCTACAGCCAGACGCAGAAACTCAAATTGCACTTTTTTCAGTTCTGGGACCGAGGTCCTACACCTCTTCTAGGAGGTAAAAATGACGAAGAACCACATTTTTTTTTTTTTTTTCAAAAAATAACCCCACTTGGAGTACCCATTGCTCCACTCGCCTTTGAGCTAGAGTCACAAAATTTTGCATAATGGGTTTTCAGTTTGATCAAAATTCGAGGTATGAATTTTTTTGCGATCCACCCTAATGTACATTTACCAGGGTTCTTAGATGTGCGTTTTGGGGTGGGGAGCAGGGGGTTCTCGACTTTTTAGCTTCATTGAACCCTCCCCATCATTATTGCTGATTAAATAAGGCTGAAAAATCAGCACAAAGCGATGCTTTGTATGAAGGTTTATAATATGCATTTCTCTACAGCAGCTTCAGTAGAGAACAGCGTATGTTCAATAAAGGTAATTTTATAATATTTTTTTTTTTCTTAGTACGTAATTTTCTTATATTTATTCAAAAATAGGCGAGGCGGCCGTAAAAGTCAACATTTTATGCTGGACATCAATCATAAAAAATATTCGGTCAAATTTCAAAACCATAAGCAGATACTGGTACGAATACCTTTGCTTAGGTTAGGTATACGATAAAGGTGGGGGGTACTGGGTACGTCTAGGACGTGTATCCTCTTACCTTGTAGTTCGTATATAGAAATGAATCAGAATACATAGCGCCATTAACGCACACGAAAACCCATCATTGTGATTTTCTACTCCATTTATTACTCGCTCTATATCCGAAGTATATCCTTTTCTTATCGCGTCAAATCTTTTTTATTTACTCTTGGCGCGCTGGCCTTTTAGCATTATCTTTTGTTAAAAGTATCGTTTAAAAATAAATCGAATTCTGGAGAGACTACGGAGTTTCTCAATGTGTTGAAAATTGCCAGCGCGACGGCTAAGATTGGAAAAACTCGTCGTCGTATTGTTATCTTTTAATGAAAATCGCGCCGTAAATTATCGATATTAAAAAAAAAAAAAAAAAAAAAAAAAAAAAAAACACACCACCACACGTTGAATCAACTTGTGGAATTTAATCGAGCGAATAAACTTCGAGCACCGGTTTATGGGAGAAATCCTTACCCCCTCAACCCCCACCCCCTACTTTCTCACTTCTCTACTTTTTTCCGGGTATTAGTACGTTGAATCGATATCAATATGGTGTAATACGAAAGATGTGTCTGTATTGTTTGCGTTGTTGATTACCTTGCAAGATGATGTAGCGAGAAAAAAAAATTTATTAAGATGTGATTTACATTAAATTATCGTAAATTAAGGTTAAATTATTGTTTAGCTTTGGGATTTGAAGTAGCGTGTTTGCGTTTACAGTTGACGATATGGCCGAATAGTCGTTAGTTACTTTAATCGATACAATCGAGTATTTTAAATGTGAATTATCGTCGTACTAATGTCGCGGTAAATTTATTTTAAGATCGATTCTACCGGTGCGATGTCAAATTGCAACGAAGAAACGAAGCTTAGTCCATCGAGTAGAAGCTCGAGATACTTGCTAGTTGAAATATGTAGCCATTTTTGATTTGTAGAAATGGTAACATTGGTGTTCAGTTTTGGTATCGAGAGTTTATTACGAAGGGATTATTTAGCAGTATATTGGCAACGAATCCATAACAATGTATAGTTTACATAAAATAGGGCTCAAGTGTAATATTTTGAAAAATTTTTCTACATTCACAAAAAAAATTGTTAGTTTAAAGCCAGTCGAAACGCACGTACCATGATATCCTCTGAATTGATGAAAAAAAAGAAAAAACATAGGTTTAAGCCTTGGACATGATGAGAGGAGAAGGTTGCTTCGTTCGATGAACTATCAGATTTCCAAGATTCATTTATGAGGGGTGGGGTTCACTTCAGACTAATTCGTGAAGAATACATGGTACACGTATACTCGTACTCGTGTGAAACAAGTTGTTGTGAAGAAGCAAGAAATACATAATAACTTTTTCAAACGTATTAGGGAAGAGGGTGGATTAACAAAATTTATGTTATGCTCGTTGGTAAAGTCAGGTATTTATTTTTATTTCTGTATTTCCCTTCTTTTTCCTGGCGAAGACAAGAATCATTTAATCGGCTTGATACCGATCAAAATCATTCAAATTTGTGCAACAGGCTTGGATTGTCGTTGAATTAGACAAGCGAAACGATGCCAAGACTTGAATTTTGGATATAATCGGGTACCAGCAAAAAAAAAAAAGGTCAGAAGATGAAAAAGTTGCGTATCTTGAAAATCAAAAAAGTTCTCTGACTCTCAAATAATCCAAAGTGTACACAAAATTGTATTAGACATCCAACTTTCACAAAAAACAATAAAATTCATGTAGATTCCTAGTCATGTTGGTATTGAATGAAACAAAGAAGTAGACAAATTGGCAAAATCAGCAAAAATTGTTCTTTTTTGAGTCCATTGACTCAAAAAAGAACAATTTTTGCGATTTTAGCTCCTCAACACCTCCTTCTCCAAATTTGAGCACAACTGAATTTTGACCCGAAGTCAACCCTACTCCAGAACATCAGATACACATCCAATCTGAGTCTATTTCTCAAATTTGATTGATTTTGGTCAGTATCGAGCTGTGTAAATAATTTCCCTTGGGAGGGGGGGGGGGTAATTGAAATGAATATCTGACATGGTCTTCTAGGACCCAAAATCGGATTTTGTTAATATTCTACCCTTCTCTCATCCGCCTTTGGTCTATTGACTGTGGAAGCCTGTTTTTCATTGACAATATTATAAACTGATGGATATGCACCATCCATATACAACTATGCATCATTATTTTTTTTGAAAAATTGTATTTCAGTCAACTTGTTAAAAATAGCCCCTTCAATTTTGAAGTTGGTCAAAAAATAACCATTACGAAATTTGTGCAGTTTTCTATCTTTTATCCATTTCAAAAATATTTGTTTTGATTGTTTTTTCGAACACCCTTTCGTCCCTTCAATTTTCAATGTGTACTATTTCTACATCAGACATGTTTCTTTAGTGGTATACAGTCGTGTCCAAATATCTAGTCTTGACATTCCTTGACGGAACACTCTGTATAGGTAAAGGGATGACTTCTGATGAAAATTCTGTCGTGTCCAAATTCGTTGATGAAGGGAGGAGGGAGGGGGGGGTACTGAGAGGCTAAAATTGAGAAAAAAATTCTAGACCTAAAAAAGGACTATTCTTCGCATATCATCCCTCTAAATCGAGTTGGGTATAGGAAGATGAAATTTAAAATGTGTATGTAATAAGAGTGCTAAATGAGTCTTCTACGGGTTTCAATTTTTCAGTTTCTTAGCGCTCCCTTCTCCCTTCACAGTCCAGAAAAAACAGTTTCGTTGGTTGTTTTTGAGTTTACGATACGCACTTCTGTCCTCAAATTGAGCTGGTAGATTAGAATTGGGATTTGCATTTTGGAAGTTTCTACTTCTCATCTTTATTACTGAATCCCCTCAAGGCACGCAAAAAGTAATTTTTGGACGGGTTTTCTTATCTTTTGAGGTCGTGGCATGCATACACCCCCTCCCCCCCAATTGAGTCAGGAGATTGAAATTTGATTATTCATTTAGCAGGGGCTGTTGTATGCGCCTCGTGATGATTCTTTATCATTCATTTCGAGATCTTAGTTTCCCTTACGATTTTTAATATCACACTTGCAACATTTCTCTCTGCACAAACATTCGTAAAAATCAGGTCACATTTTATACCGTCGTATTTTGCAAGACCCCTTCCCTCTCCTCGATCCTCTCTTCTATTTTAATATCCAATTGTCGCCTTATGAATGGGATGTGCAGTTTTGAGCTAGAAGAACATGAATTTGAAAATCACGACTGACAGTACCTTCAATATTCTGCTATGCAAACTATTCTACAGGTGCGTCTTACGAGTAGACTATTTTTAATATATTGGACGGAGAATGTAATGAAGAACACGCGGTATATTGTGCTTGCACAAATGAACGGTATGAACACATTCGGGATTGTTAATGCCGCCACAGTCGAGGAAGTACTCGTACGTTCGAAAATCTTTCAAACTTTTAACACAGCACGTTCAAAAAATACGCCATCGCTTCGTATAATTTGTAAAATTGAAGTTCGCATTATGGCGCAGTAAAAACAATATACGATACGTAGATATTCAAATTTTCGAGCGAACGTGAAATTTGGCGGCGTAGCGAGGCTATAGATACAAGTATAAGATACCTAGCTTTTACGTATATACTAGAAACCGATATATCAAAACCGTTTATCGTACGTTTCCAGCTTGTTTTCTCGCTTTGACGTTTTCATATCTGCTAAAAGAATTTTTATACATTCACGTTGTCGACGTATGTTGTGAATTTTTTATAGCTTTCAGAATGTAATAAAACGTCGTCTATGACATAAATCTATGATGTATTTCCTATAGCAAATAGAACGGCCGACCGACGCATTGCAGAACGCATACTACGCTACGTACGAGTATAATAACGCTATTTGAAATCTCGCGCTCCAAACAAGATAGACAGAAAATATTAAGAAAAGGCTAGAGTATGAGAGTAAGCTTGTAAACTATTTCTTTTTACAATTTGCTCCGAAATAAAAATCCGTCTATATCGAATTACGCGTATATATTTTGAAAATCCAGAGTACTCGAAGTACTTTGTATCTTTTTCTCTCTCTCTTTTTTTTTTTTTTTTTTTTTTTTTAAATTTTTTTTTTTTTTTTGAAAAACGAATAAGTAAATAAAATAACCTGAAAATATGATTTATGTAAGTGAACTTACTATGTTTTATTATGGTATTCTTGCGTTGGAACATCGTTTCCAAGATTATTTTATTTGTTGTGGTGTCAGCTTCTTTTCAAGCATTTCTTAATGAGCCTAACATGTTTAAAATCTTCATATACCGGATCAAGATTGTTGATGCGGCTCAAAATGGTCGAAATGAATTTTTGGCTCGCCAAAATGGAAGTCAAAAAAATTTTAGAGGAAATTATATTACTCTCGACGAACAGACTTTTGCATTAGCAGAATTAGTATGGCACTTTGAGCCTTTACTGACAAATACCGGGTGTTTCGCATTATCCTTCCTTCCCTTATATCAGCGATTGGTCAACTCATGAGACTTACATGTACAATGGTTTACGTACCCTAAAAATCGAAGGGGCTGGTATATGCTATTTTAAAAATTTCATTTTCGCCCAAACCTTACCATTCATGTAGCTTGAACATTCATAGAAAAAAAATTAATGATAAAAATTTGTCGCTTGCTCTAAAATATGTATGATATAATAATTAATGAGAGTGAATATGTTTGTAAAATATAGCGAAATAATTGAAAAACAACATGCATAAAAATTTATAACCTTTCCAGTCTTTTATGAGTAACGTTTAAAAAAAACTATCACGAGCTCCCCGCTAAAAATTTTTAAAATTACTAGTAGTTCATCCCCCACTCTATAGTCGAAGCAGAAACCTTGAAAATTGCTAGATGTGCATTTTGGGGTTTCGAATTTTCAAACCCATTGCGCCTTCCCTCACATCTCCAAAAATATAGTTCACTTTTGTTTCAGTTTTCCTAGTTTTTTGAGTTTGTTCCTCGCATAACTCCCCTCCAGATTGAGTTAAGAAGTTGAAATTTGGTATGTAGATTTAGTTGAGGTCCATCAGCAAAAGCCAAGAAGAGAACTTCCAAGACCCAACGATGTCATCTTTCAGCTGTCCAACAGCCATCGGCCATTGTAGCCATCCGTCGCACCACGAGATCCTCAAATAACGAGTAATATCCAGAAAATGCTGGTCAATAGTAAATTGTCTGTGTTCATCAAAGAAATGGATCTTCAAAAATGATGAGTTGCATCCAAAAAACGATCCCATATCATGTCGTCTTCGCCTGACTTCAGTTTACCGCTGGATGAATCATACCCAATAAACCAGCTTTTGCGCTTCCGAATTTGCAAGTCAGCAGAACATGCTGATCATCCAAAATAGCACCACCTAACGTATCAAGAAACTAGAAGAGGCAACTTTACCATGGAATCCATCACATGAATCCGTGAAACGTTGAAGAAAATTGTCTCTTGAATCTTAAAATGTTAAATCGGCCAAAGTTTTCCACCATCTTGGCGAGTAGTGGTGTTTAATCCGGGCTGATTCCCATAAACATTAGTTTACTGGTAATATATATCTCTCCTGCCCTGAATAAGCCATTAGGTACTGTGGTGTGAGTAGGCAAGGTGTACATTCTTAGACTAAGATTGCCCTGATATTATCGATAAACTTGCTCCTCCTCGCGTAACAGCTCAGGATTGGAGTTTGCCAAAGAAAAAATAAATATAGGGGGTTCTACTTCTGCCTTTTGGCGGTCCTGACTTTTCAGCCTCATTAAACCCTCCCTACCCTTACCACTGATTAGGAAAAAAATATCGCGAGGCTATGCTTTTTTTCAATTCACAAAATTATCCCCCTCGATTTTTTGGGTATGCTAATTATAATGCATGTAAGTCTCGTAAGTTGACCTATCACTGGTATAAGGAAAGGGAGGTTAATGCGAAACACCCGGTACATATACTATCTGGATTGACTAGTAGGGTACCTTTACAGTGATGTATACTTCTTGGTCTTGTAGGCCTAGGCCAGGATCTTTAGTAAAAAGTTCAATAGAGCGGTTTAGGCAGTCCACCGTTGGCTACGAAAGCGTTGAAAAGCAATTATAAACCTGTAATTAGTCTTAAGCTTTTTATTTTTATTTTTTTTCAAAACACACTAATCCGAAAATGTGTACAAAGTATTAAAGTTAGAACTTTTACAGTTTCCAAAGTTTATAAGTAAAATCTTTCAACTTTTCGTATAGTTTCATTTAGCTCTCTCCTTTAACACATTACAGTTATAAATTTATAATAAACCTGGTCGGATATTACCGGTGCGCAGGCTCTCAAACAAATTACTTTTTTAGTTAATGCGGAAGGTAGTACCGACTATAGGTATACCCAGACCTACATCTCCTGTGCATATATAGACTATAGAGGTATATACGAAACTTCTTAAAAGTGTTTCGCAGGCCAGAAAAATTCTCCAATTAACCGTATTACCTTTTTACGTAATTTTTTCAGATAAAACGCCTCCTTCCAGCGAACACCTTCGAGTATAATAGTTGAGCGTAGAGCCACCGAGACGACGATTTCATTTGTTATACCCGCAGCCGTTTCAACTCCACGAATAGGAGCAGCATCAGTGAAAGAAAAAAACCGGCCACAACCTTTTGGAAAATGGGTTGCACCGGATCAACAAACGCTCTACCGCCCGATGCTAAAAGGCCGTTGTTAAAAATGGCAAACGGTATTAGTACAAGTGGAGAATTACCATCTCGTAAGTATTTTGTTTTTCACTACCTTCTAACTGTATGTACCAGTCAACTTGTCGTTTTAAATTGGGGGAAGGGCTTTTGTCAGGCCCCCTCCCCCCTTTCCCAAATTTTGAGCAAGCTACCCCAAATGTTTTCAAAAAAATTAATGAAATGTCATTTTTGAATTTTTTTTTTTTTTGGAAAATGAAGGTGTAGATTTCCCCTTATGATGAAAACAGTACTGGATTTTATGGGAACGGTAACATTAAAATCCGTTTTGAGGTTATAAAAGAGCATCAAGATCATTTCTGAGAATGTTAGTATTGTTTTATCCCCCCTCTCTACCCTCCCATTAAATCTAAAATCATTTACTAGGCTTGACACTGATCAAAATCGGTCCAATTTGGACAGTATGCTTGGATTGGCGCTAGATTAAATATATATGAGTGCGGATGGTATTGGGTCATGATTCAGTCATGTCCAATTTTGGAAATGTTTTCTTTTTTTTTTTTGAAATAATCCACCATTTAATAGAAGTTGCCTAACATATTCTAAAATCAGCCCCCCCATGTCTTTTAGGAAGTAAGTTACGGGGGGTTTCCACCTTTTTGCCTAGGAAAAAAGACCATTTTCCGCATTTACCCTTCAAACTAAGCTAAGAGTTGAAATTTCATATGTACAGGGTGTTTCGTCTTTATACTATCTCCTTCATACCACGAGTAGTGCAACTGGAGTTACATTCATGTAGAATGGATAACCTATTCTAATAGTTACAGGACTTGAGTTATGCTGATTTGAAATTTTATTTTTCGTCTTCTTGATTCCAAACATCGCTGAAAAAATTTTTGGATGTAACACCCAAAGAATTCAGATCCTATTAAATTTCCTCTTCAACGTAAAATTACGGCATTTGAAAAATTTTTAGTGATTTTTAAAAATTTGCAGGTCTAAATGTAAAAATAATAATGATTAAACTCTTATACATATCCATTTAGAAAATTTTCCTTGAAGTAAAAAGGGACCCCCATATAGATATTTTCAGAATTTTTGTTTAAAAAATTTGAAATTTTTGAATATGCTCTTAAATTGTCAGAAAAAAATTCAGATCAGTATATCTTTGCCCCTGCAATGATTAGATTAGCCAAAACATGATACATGTGTTTAACTTTAGTTGCTCTATTTGTGGTATCAAGGAAGTGGTATCAAAGTGAAATACACTGTACATTCAGTGGGAGTGTTAGATGTACCTTTTCCATTGCACCATTTTCACAGCCCTAAAAAAATAGTGTTTTGGGGTGTTTTTTTTATTTTTAGCTTGATTTTTTATGTCATATAGTCAATCAAAACCAGGCTATTACGCACTATCGAAATCCGTTTTGTGGTACTAGAAGACCATTTTTGGCAGTATCGGATTTTTATTTTTTTAATCTCCTCTTCCTCCCTCTCTCCTCTACTAAATATCATTTCCTCAGCTCATTGCTGACCGAAATCGATCAATGGTTGCCTACCTATCTGGAGATTCATTGCTGTTGTATGGAAAATTTAATTATTCATTTTAAGTAATAAATTTTGCAACGAAGTTCTCTAGAATTTTTATTGTAACTTTTGAACGAAAAGAGTAAATTTTTCCATGCTGGTCCTCATTTGTAGAGGAAAGAGTCTGGCGAATAATTTGAGACTAATTAAATGATGATTGGATGATTAGGAGAAGAATAAATGAGAGTTGAATGCAAAAAAAAAGTGTAAAAAAAATCTAGCAAAATTTTTTTTTCGAAATATTTCAAAAAAGTTCGAAGTAACATGCCAACATTATGCATCAAAAGTATAGCCCCGAGTTTGCTCTTTCAAAATTGTTTTTTCCTTCGGGTCCCTATCAATCTTATTTTTCAAGTTATAAAGTATTAAAACCAAAAAGGATACAATAAAATCATTC